>JALMQS010000291.1:479887-658560 GCA_024734495.1 Forficula auricularia
TATTTTCTCAAAGAAAAAATTTTCAACCAAAGCAGCGACATTTTTTATTTTTAAACACGATAAATTTTCGACTGGGCCTCTGATTTAACCAAAGATGTTATTAAATTTGTTTATATATGATTATTGATTGATTTATTATTATTATTATATCTTTCTTATATTTTTATTATTATATGCCGTATTATTCTAGGGGGGACCTTTCAAGTATATAATTTATTGATAAAATAATTAAAAGCATTTTGATAAATTTTCTTTAATAAAGAAGAGGACATTCTCTTTGAGTTCTCTTTGATTAAATTATTTTTCGTATTTTTTCTGATTTCAATTATATTTTTAAACTAACAAGGACCATCCTAATCCAGTAATGCAAATATCAAAAAAGTAAATTAATATATTTAAAACATTCTCCTTATCAGTGCCACCGTAAGGATTAAAGCTGGCCGAGTGAGAAACTATGATTTGGGCCCCTACTAATCACAAAATGACGAAAAAACGTGAAATTTCTCACATACTGTTGATCATAAATAAAACTAAAAAGGATTAAATAGGTGGGAAATTAGTTTCTAATTCCAAATTCAATGCTAAATCTGTAGCTTTTTTTAAAATGTCTTCAACATTATCGTCACTACGATAATTTTTAAAATACCTAAATAATCTAGCGAAGTTTTAATGTTAGTAGCTGGATTCAGCAACATTTTGCTTAAAATGTTGATTTTGAACAAAACGTCGTCGTCTTAAATAATAATAGAAGTTATAAATTGAAAATTCTGAATGTTTGTTCCTTATTTAGCCAGCTTTGAGTGTTGTGTCTGTCGGCTTTACCGGAGAAGATAGGCCATTTTGCCGCCCCTTGTAAGTGCAGCCCGCGTTTAGCACCAGTGCTTGAGTGGGCCTTGCCCTTTATTTTTATACGTTTTCCATTCCCATTTATTTAATCCTATTTATAAACCTATTAAACGTAACCATGCTATTCCTAGATTACATTTTATATGCCTATTTTATTTTTCATTTTTATCTTTATTTGACTAGTTTTTTTTGCTATTTAAAATTTTGGAAATCACAACTTTATTTGGGTTGTTATCGTCCATCGTTGTAAATAATTAGGATGGATATTGGGATCTTGGACTTGAGAAAATAATTACAAGCTAAATTTCCAAAAGTTGCAGCACGTTTCGTCGTATATTTTTGCCTGAAGAAGTCGAAATAATATACGACGAAACGTGATGCAACTTTTGGAAATTTAGATTGTAATTATTTTCTCAAGTCCAAGATCCCAATATCCAGCCTAATTATTCACACCTTTATTTTTATAAGTTTTCCATTTCCATTTATTTAATCCTATTTTATAAAGTAATTTAATGTGACAATGCTATTCCTAGATGACATTTTATGTGTATTATTTTTCGTTTTTATCTTTATTCGACTAGTTTTTTCTGCTATTTAAAATTTTGGAAATCGATTAAAATATAACTTTTTAAGGAAGGGTTATTTATTTCTCTCTAAAAATATTTAATTAAAATACCAAATTCAGAGTCAAACAATTATATTAATTTTTGGCTTATTTGTGTTTAGGTTTGTCTAAAAATTAAAAAAAAAAATTAAGGCAAGATTTTTTCTGTCTATCTATCTTTGATGTCAGGCATTTTCACACTTGCTAATTAATAATATTCAAAGTAAATATTATAAATAAAAATAATAAACATTCACTTGGCATGCCAACTACCCTGCGATTAATATTAAACAATTGGCCGCCCTAACTTTTGCATAAGAAATAACATTTCAAGTACATTAACATAAAAAAATGTACTTATATTTTCTCAAAAATTGCTTACATATTTTTTCGAATTTTCAGTGCATATTTTGAAATTTTTTGAGCATATATATCTAAGAATAAAGATAAGAGTAAATAAATATTATATTTAATATTCATTAAGGATTCTTGGTCACTTGTTTCACATTAATGTGAAACAAGTGACCAAGAATCCTTAACTCATAGTAAATGAATATTAAATATAATATTTATTTACTCTTATCTTTATTAAAGATGTTTCACCTTGCACCAACACCACAATCTCTACTAATTATATATCTAAGCACTCATTCTTACTACTAATAACATAAATTATATTGAATGCATTTAGTTTTTTAAGATACATGACTTGTTTCAATACTCACTCGGTAATATCAAGACGGTCGAAATTTAGTTTGAGGTTTTTGATTGCAAGTCTTTTGTGGTCCATCTCGGAGCGGAGTCGATGCAGCCGCTCCTCTGCATTTCGCCTTTCTTGCTCTGACAGCGGAAGACCTCCGGATTCTTGCAGCCTACCGTTTACGCTCGACACGAGCTGACCTTTGAGGCTGCACAAACAACATCAACTTTAGTGAAATTTTCTCATTAAAAAATTGATATGTAATTGTAAAAAAAAAAAAAATAATGATTCATTTTTGTAAATTATTAAAAGGTCACTAATTATGGCGTCTTGGATTAATAATTTTTTTATTTAAAGCACTGTTAGTTGATTAACTGTATGTAACTATCTAAGGGACTAATAGTCTCTTCGAGAACAGTTGTAAGTAAAGTAGCTATTAAGAAGGCCAATCAATACTTATAAATATAATTGATTGAAATGTAAAAAGTGTTCTCCAATTTTTAATAATAATAGACACAAATGGCAAAATTTCAATTCGTCTTTTACAAAATTATAAATTAAAATATATAATAAAGTTGTTATCGGGAAATAAGCACTATATTTTTGTAGGCAGATAATTTATATTTCATTGCCAACGTTTCGTCAACTTTGTTGACTTCTTCCCATCAATTAGATGTTAATGACTTGGCTTGTTATGTTTACTAAGAAAGAATAATTATAAAAATGACAAATATGCAGGGTAGTTTACTATTTGAACCCTGAAGATGTCAATAAAGTTGACGAAACGTTGTCAATAAAACATAAATTATCTGCATAAAAAATATAGTCCTTATTTCCCGATGACAACTGGAATAATTTAATCGATGGACATAACTAATCAAAATAATAAATTAAATTGAAAGTCTTTGTGCCAACGGTAGCAGAATTTTTATATATTGAAGGAGACAATAAAAGAGTGTCTTCTGCTGGAATTATAAATTATAAATCGTTATAAATAAATAAAATTTAGAATTCCATCAGAAGACACTCTTTTATTGTCTCCTTCAAAATAATCAATATTAAAATATAGTATGTTTTATGTTAGATTAAAGTCGTATATATCTTAATAAATATTTGTTAATTTTTATGTTCAAGTTTTGTTGATAAAGTTGAAAAACGACTTTAAGGGTAATAATCTACACCCACCTCCTCCATATGTAAATATAAAATTAATTGAAGTTTTTTTTAAGGATATGACATTTTAGCTAGCATACCTTTTAAGAAACAGATTGAATAATTACTGGTTTACTTGTTATCCATATTTTTTTTTTTTTTTTACTTTAGGTATACTTACTTGAAAATGGCTAAACAAATAAATCTTTTGGTCATCTGTCATTCAAACGAATTAATTTATAACAAACAAAATAATTTTGGCTTTTAGATAGTCATAATATAAGTCTTATCTTAGAAACATTCAAATTCGTAATGGGTTTAATCTAAAATAATGGGAAACATTTCAGGTAAATTACAAATTTATCTATGTATTGTTTATCGAAATTAGTAAAAAAAGAAGACTTTACTTATTAGCTTAGGAGATAATTAGAAATTTTGATAAAGTATTCAGATGAGAAACTTGAATTTTATCTAAAAAATTGGAGGTATTACTATATAGGTAGTAAATCACATTTCAATTTTCTTGTTTTAGCATTTTTTTTTCACTAATCTAAAATAGCAAATCAACTGCGTGAACCTGTAATGAAGCTGTAATTGAAAGCCACTTTTCGTGCTTATAATCAGTTAGTTTAATAATAAAAAATTTGTTAAACTAAAGAGGAGGAGGAAAATGAAATATAATTTATTAAATTAACGGAGATTTTTTTTTATTTTCTAAATTTATGTAAAATAATTCTTAAAAATTAATAGAATATTGTCGTGATTCTTCTTCGTATAAAAAGATGAAGATAAAAAAAACAACATGCAAGTATATTTTGAAAATTCCGAGTGGATCATAACTTAGGTCTCGCCAATGGTAGCTAAGTCCAGAGGCTTGCATGAACCGGTTCTAGGTGGCAAAAACGCAACCTGAATGTCCTTAAGAGAGAGTCTGACCGTTAAGGGTCCATCATGAATACCGATGGTATATTATTTTTTGTTTCGTAAAAAAAATTAGATAAAAAAGAATAATTTATTTTCTTATATAAAAAAGGATAATTATTTATTAATTTTTATTGATAAATTATACAACTTATCATAAATTACCAACTATTTACTTTCAAATATTATTCTAAATGTAAACTAAACTATAATACTTGTATTGCAATAGAATCTATATTGAAAAAAAAAATGGTTAATGATATTATTTTAGGAAAACATCCATCTTATTAAATTAAGACTCTTCATCATTGTTCTTAGTGCGATATTTCATCAACCGTCTCTCATTAAGTCAGATTTCCTCATCTCACCGACATTTAATGATATTATACACAACTAATCTATTGTAGAAATTTGATACATCTTTTTGGTAGAAACTGATAAGGGTGCTCCTTATTTTGGGTATTTTCGAATTTTTACGTTCAGAAGGGCTCATATGGTTCAAAAAAAAAAAAAAAAGTTCAAGTCTCTATCTCAATTATAAACTGTGTCCCCACCGATGTAAGTAATGGTTCAAAAAACTTGAAACTCTGTAGACTTTATCCTTATAATACTAGCTATCCATCAGACTTATTACAGATTTTTAGTTATTATAATTTTGGAGTTACAGCTAGATAAAATACTGCTAATATCATAGTGTTACTAAGTTATAGACTCCAAAATTATAATAGCTAAAAATCTGTAAAAATTCTGATGGATAGCTTTGAACCATTACTTTGGCCTGAATAAAAAATTGATCTTTCAATCGTAAAAACCCCATGTTATTTAGATGAGAAACTTACATCGCTGGGGGCAAGGGTTTTAATTGAGATAGAGACTTGAAACAAGGGGAATATTTTTTTTATTTATTTCGAACCAAATGAGCACTTGTCCGCATAAAAATTAGTAAACACCCAAAATAAGGACCACCCTAGTGTATATTGTAAGAACGAATTATAATTTTCTTCATATTGTATCATATACGGTCTGAGAAGTTAGACAACAAACAATCTTTTTCACTACAATCGGGTACGAAGTCAAATAACTTTCCAAGCCAGAATTCTTTTATGTGGACCCATTTAAGGTTCTCATTAGTTCTCAATCTTGCCTTGAATGATTAGATATATTAGCAATATTATATTTTTAATAGTGATTCGAATTTAAGAATTTCGATATTCTTGATGTATATAGCCAGATTACTTTTTTGATATTCATAATTTTATTCATCAAGTGGAGAAAATGCCTATATATCTCAAGTTGAAAACTTGCAATCTTTTTCCATAAGTATTTGTTAATATCCAGTTTTTTCGAAACCAGAGAATAGAGAAGAACATTCAACTAAAAGGATTTCTAAATTTAAATTATTATTCTTAGACGAAAAATATATATTTTTACTTTAATTTTGTTTAAATAACTTCCGTTTGGTAGGTAATAAAAAATAATAATAATTCTATTCGTTCCATTTACTGTTTTAATAAATATTATTACTTATTTGATAATAAATTAAAATAGAGATTTTATTTTCAATTTTCAACTTGAAATACATACTGTATTTCCCCTCGAGCGTTAAAGTCTCCAAATCATGAATCTTTAAAGCATTGTTTTTTTAAATGATCTTTTCTAAGATATTAAATTTGGTCATCATCAAATATTTTGTCAGAGAGTGGACCTACTTGGTGGCCCAGTTCACAGATCCTTGGACAAGACAATAAGAAAACGTCACATCCGCTTGTCGGGATACTGACGTATAATAAATAAATTGTTAAGATTTATTCTTTAGTTTTTAAATTCAGCCTCTCTTCTAAATGTCTTCCTGTTGCCATTTGGCAGTTTTATTTTATTCTTATTCATTCATATGTATATGTTCTTAGATATTTATCAAAAAAATATATAAATTAAATTCGATTGCTAAATTACATTCTTTGTATTCAAAAAAAAAAAATAAGCTGATTTGACCACCCACATCACTTTATCATACACCTACCCCCTTACATTTAATAATAATATATAATCTTTTGCTAAAGAACCCTCCCCCACTCTGAATTTTGGATCCATTAGCAACTTATATCTCTTTATATCTAAATGAGAATCTTCTAATTTAAATATCAGCTTTCTTCGATTAATATTTCAACTTATTTTTTTAACAGCCCCCTCCCCTTCTTTTGGGTCCCTATCAATTTCACATAGTGAGTCATTTTCATAAGGTAGTATAGAGTGCATATAGGTACGAAATTTCGAAGAACTCGATCAAAGCGTCTCTTTTACAGTAAATTTCATTTTTCTTAGTTTTTTTAGTTTGAAAATTTCTAATTTTAATTTTTTTAAGAGTCTCCCCTTTCTTAATTTTTAGCTCAATTTCAATCAAATTCTAATCAGACCTCAATCTCAATATAAAAAATCTACATGTAAAATTTTGTTTTGGTATTCACACATTTTGTTGAGATGGTAAAGTAAAAAGTAAAAAACACCTGATTTACATTTTTAATTAGTGATTTTACCATTTTTAACTAAAAAAACTACATGAATGCCATCCTTATATTGGCGAAACACAATATTTTTCAACATTCAACACCCCTTCGTCAAATTAGATCTAAATACAACATCGCCAACTCATTTATCCATATGACTTCTGTTGACTGAACTCTCTTGGATTCGTCTTTCCAGTGAAATTTATACCTAGTCTTAAAAATCCCGAATCTTTTACATGTTCATTCAATTCCGATCCAATCCCTGAAATTTCTTCTTCTTCTTTTGGATGCAGAGGTGAGAGGTATCTACCAAGTAGCGCAGATTGCTAATTTTGGCACTTGAGCTCGATTCCTAAGGAGATGAACCTAGATAGTCCTTCTTACCAATAATAATTCACAATAAAAATAATCTTAAAATCATTAGCCACATTCTCAAAACCAATTCAGTGTAATAAGTTTTTTTTTTATACTTACCTGTTATTGTATTATTGCATTATATCTATATTGTTTTAATATTGTATCCTGTATATGTTTCTTTTCTGTATTGGACATCTTGTCCGTAAAACTATCTAAACCAGCTAAATAAATAAAATAAATAAAATAAATAAATTCACTTCATCTCAGATCTAGAAGATGACAATCTCTTTTTATTTTCGTAGAAATTCAACTTATTTCTAGTCAATTCGTTCACTGACAAAAAATTGACAAATCAGTAAAATTTGAGGAAAGTATATCGAATCTTAGGAAATTGTCTCTTTTTTCTTCAATATATAAATTTCAAAATTTCAATCATAAATAATTATAACTGTTTGTGTGTTTTGAGATTTTTTTTGTATGTCCTCGAGAAGATTGCCTGTTTGGTCAGCTTCCAAGTAAAAATATTTTCTTTATTTTTTATATTTACGGTATTTGTTTGTGTGTGTGTGTGTGTATGTGTGTGTGTGCAAGTGTGGATAAAATGGTGTAGGGGTCAGACTCTATAGCGGGTCAAATGTTTGCAGTAAGCCGGCCTTGAACCCGGGCTAGCTTGATTCGAATTAGGCTATGACTCTAGGCACTGACTCTAAAAAAAATGAGAATATCTAATTTTTATAAATCACACCTGAACACCAAACAATTTTAAGAGTGGTTGAACATTATTTTTAATAATAATGATTAATTGCTGATGAATATGAAAAAAATTACCTTAATATTGTATTGTCTTTATCTCGAATGACTCCTTTGAGGGTCTCCAATTCGCGTACAATGTCACGACCCCTTGGTGCTGGTGATACAGTTCCATTAACTGCAAGATTCCCGACACTGACAATTCGCTTTCTTCGAGGGGTGGTACAGAGAGAAACTTCTATACTAGCCATCTGGGACACATAAATCAAAATAGAAAAATTAGATTTAGTAGATTAATTTCACATCTTTTTTCAATACATTTTTAGAATCTTTTTATATTTTCATATAATAGAAAGAATATTCCCTATATGAGCTATTAGAAATTTTGTTTTCGTTAAAAATTTCGAAATCGACATTTTTACAAATCTTTGTATTTCAAGGTGCGCGTGAGTCAAAAAAGTACATTTTAGAAAATGTATGAGTATGGAACTAAATTTCGGAGTAGACCATTTAAGTAATAATTATAAAATTTTGAATTTAGAGCTTCTCATAAGTAAGAAAGTGACGATGATGATTTTTAAAAACTACTTTATTCCGATACTTTTTTATTTTTTCAAAATTTCTCAAAAACAGCTCCAAGTATTTTGATAAAAAATATGAGTAAACACATAATGGTTACAAAAACCCCTTTCTAATAAATTGCATAAATGATTTTTTCTGATATATTAATTATTCAAGAAGATTTTTTATTAATCTTGTAACTTAAGTTCGCTATTTTTTTTTTCTTCAGAAATTTTCTCACTATGTTCTCAGGAATTTTGAAATAAACTAAATAAATACTGGATTAAATTATTATAATATTATATAGGTGATCCCAAAAAGTCATGAATTTCCAGTACAGTATGAATTATATAAAATACATAATTTTTAAAGAGTTAGGTGTTGGTTCAAGGTGAAAATTTTTTTATATAGAAATATTTCGGGTTACGAGCCCATCATCAGGAGTTAACATAGAAAACTGAATACACAATTACTACGAGTTTAGTAGTATTCAGTTTTCTATGTTAACTCATCTTGATGATGGGCTCCTAAGCCGAAATATTTATATCGAGATAAAACTCAAAACATGTATTTGTTTTATTTTGTGAAACCTACCTTGAAAAAATTTTACTTACTTTTTATATAGAATACAATAAATTTTATTTTTATTTAAAAAATAAGATAATAAAATTCCATGATACAATAAAAGAATGTGTCTTCTGCTCGAAAAACAAATTAAAAAAATTATTTTTCCACACTCTTTTTTCTCCTTTAATTTATTCAAATTCTGCTATTCTCGGCAAAAATAAAATTTCAATTTAATAAAATTCCAAAAATTCATTCTGTAATGGAAATATGTCTTTTGTTAGGAATCAAATATATGGTATTTTTTTTTAATTCCTAAGTATTTTTTTTTTATTATTACATAATATTTTTAATTTGTTAAAATGAATAAAATGTAGAATTACCTTGGCTTCGAGGGTTTCGAGCTGGGCCATTCTGGGTTCGAGGACCGGTGGCTGCCCTGGACTGAGGACCGTCTGCAATCAGAACCCAGCCACCACTGAATAATGCAATATTCCTTCCGTCTATCTATTCCAACTGAAGGCTGGCTGTGTGTCAAATGGACAGCAATTCTATTGTGTTTTAATTGAACATAGCCTCCGCTCCCATCGCTGCTCTCTTTTAACTAGATCGCTTGAAATAGGAAATACTTAGATATATTTTATGATGAAAATCCTTTCTCTAAATTTTTAATGATAAAACATAATGACATAACTTATTATTGCTAATAAAAATTAACAAATATCAATACTTCTTTTTTTTTGTTTATTTATTGTCACCGGGAACAAAGCCCATTTAGATAGCACATCAGTAAAGGGTTAATAGTGTTAGTGAGGGAGCCGAGTTTTAGCCGGTAGAAAATTTTTATGCTAGCTAGGCTCGAACCCGGGCCTCCTGCTTGAACATCGTCATCAACGATGCTGAAGCGAGGCCAACGCCTTAGCCAGCTCGGCCAATACGACTCCCCATATCAATACTTAAATGGGAGAAAAATTTAGGAGAGCTTATTACAAATTTTTATCAATGGTGGTAAAATTTGAAAGTTTTCATAAACTAGGAATGGATCGAGAGAGCTTCCAGAAAAATTACTATTAGGAGTTTTGAAGGAGACAATAAAAGAGTGTGTCTTCTGCTGGAATTATAAATTTTATTTATTTATAACGAGACTATAGTTTCGAGGGCTTTGCCCTCTTCATCAGTCTATTACAATGTATTCACAGGAATTAATTTATGAATGAAAGTTTAAAATCTTTCATGTGGTTAGGTTAAGAAAATATGCAGTGTGGGCAAGTTCAGAATTGAAATTTATACTTGTTTTATTATTTTGGCTGTAGGTGGCGTTCGTGAAGTTTATATTTTAGCGGCTATTTTTAAAATAAAGCTTTCGGGAATTTCTATTTTCCGATTTAAGAATTTTTTTGGTGAATTATTGTATGATTTTAAAATTTCTAACGATTCGAAAATACTAATTTTTAAGGGATCTAATTCTGATCTAATTAATTTAATATTTGATTCATCTGGAAAACAATGTTTCTCGGAGATTAGATGCAAAGCCCTCGAAATTATAGTATCGTTATAAATAAATAAAATTTATAATTCCAGCAGAAGACACACTCTTTTATTGTCTCCTTCAATATATAAAAATTTTGCTACTCTCGGCAAAAACTTTCAATTTAATTAGGAGTTTTGATGATATTTTTATTATATAGATTATAGACCAATATATTTGGTGTGAGTAAAGCTTAAATTTTTTATTATTATTTTATAATACAGTGGAACTCGATATATCGGACCAATGCGAGCGAGTAGGTCAATGTTTGTTTTTGAACTGTGAGTGTGCAGTCACGTACAGCTAACGATCGCTTACATTCTGTACGTTATATCCGGAGTCCGTTGTATCGAGGCCCATTATATCGAGGTTCCACTGTATATAAATTATAGCCCACAGAATCTAAGAAATCGAAAATGTTAAAAATTGTTTTTTTAATTTATATGAAATACCTTTAAAATAAAAAACAGCGCCCGGATAGTAACATGTGCAATTTATTTTTCATGAAAAACTTTGATGTGTGCGAGAGTGATTCAAAAAAATTTTCAGCTTTGTCGATTGGATATATATCACCACATCAGTAAAATTTAATTTCAAGTATCTATATTTAATAGATTAGAAGGTACAAGCCTGTGACAAAGGAAGACAGACAGAGAAAGACAACAAAGTCTCATAAACTCCATAACTGCTCAGTATATTACCATTTTTGATAAGGAACCCCCCCCCCCAAAAAAAAAAAAAATAGATCAATTTTCAGATTGTTTTTTATTATTTGGTCAAAACCTAACTTTCAAGTTTCCGTTAACAATCACAATAAACTTTACATTCATGTCTGAGGTCATATTACATTTTCACTTTTTGTCACGTTTCTAGGTAATTTGAGTGTGGCAGACAGACAAAAATTAAATTTAATAACAATAATATTTATGAAAAATAATGATTTTAAGTATATACCGATTGAATAATAATTCACAAAAACATGAGGAATTATCATGTACAACAACATTTATGCTTATTCCAACCTCTTTAATAAGATTGAAGGAATTTTTGGAGACGGACTTATGAGTGAAATCGAGTGGATATTGAATAAAAAGATAGTATAAATTATCTTCTTTTTTTGGACTGCCCCATCAATATCCACTCAAAACCCTGAAGAAGGAGGGAATAGCTTCCGAAAAGTCGGTTTATGAATAATAAGATAGTATAAATTATCTTCTTTTTTTGGATTGCCTCATCAATATCCACTCAAAACCCTGAAGAAGGAGGGAATAGTTTCCGAAAAGTCGGTTTATCAATAATAAGATAGTATAAATTATCTTCTTTTTTTTGGATTGCCTCATCAATATCCACTCAACTCCTTAATAAAATCATAAGAGTGCAACAAACAACAATTACTAGTAATTAAAAACTACTTATGATAAATTGACTTAAGCTTTGATGTTTGAAAAGTTTGATGGAACTTTTTGAAATAAACCACATTATGCAGTGTTTAATTAATATATTTATTACAACGCTATCAAATGGGGGGGGGGTTCGGATAGGCTAGGTGGTAGCGTGTCAGCCTGCTAACCAAGTGGACCCGGGTTCGAATCCGACTCGAGGCATCCGGCTAAAATCTGACCCCCGGGATAGGAACAAATTTAAATAAAATAAAAATAGTATCGTAAATTGGCTTATGGCTAGAAAGGCCGAACAGCCAAAAAAAAAACTCTATCAAATATACACAAAAACACAATGATTCGATGGCATAGTATGTACTAATCCAAACGCCATGTGTTTGTGTATATTGTTAGAGCTTTAATAAATAAATATATACATATTGGTTCAATTCAGAGACGAGCTATCAGATTAATAGGAGATTCAGCATTATCTGACGCTCTTGACTCTCTGGCTCATCGTAGAACTAACTGTCTCCGCCCTTTCTCTTATTTATAGATACTACCACGGAATTTGTTCTGGTGAGATAAAATCAATAATCCGTCAAAATCTTCAAATACATGATTTTCTAACATTCAACGCCCCTTCGTGATTAAATTGGATACTAATCGAACAAACATATTCGCAGATTCGTTTATCACTATGAGCTTAGAGACTGGAACTCGCTTTCCCCGTCCGTCTTCCCAAATAAATATAACCTTTAGTCTTTCAAGAAGCGCACCCACAGATACCTTCACCTCCGACCCAATCCCTGAAATTTCTTCTTTCTTTCAAGATATATACTAGGGTCCACCGCGGTCTACAGAGGTTGTAACTTTTTGGTGCAACTTCTTTTTGTATCACAAAATTTATAATACACTTGATAATTACAACAGATAAAATCAACTTTTATAAAAGGGAAAAGTTCTTCAAAGATGTGAAAATTTAAAAAATTAATTTTGAATTATTGTATAGTTTAAGTTTCATTTTTACTGACAGCCAGAAAATAAATTTACAGTACATAATTAGGGAAATTTAGATGCTGTTGCTATTCAGGAAACAATGCGCTCGCTCTAGATATAGGAAATTTCTTTGAAGCCAAACAGGCCTTTCCTGCCATTTCAACAAATTCATCGGGTCATGGATAATCAAAACAAATAAGAATCCATATTTAAGTCATGCAAGACTTGCGGAAACAGAGGATTAAATTGAGAAGAGTTAGAGTCAGCGTTTGTTTTATGCATGACCGGTTGAATTTTTAAAATAGCAGGAATTGGTTTGTGTCTCCGGAAAATAATCTCACATATTCCTGCATAAAACAATTTTAAAAATAATTGGATAAGCAGGAATTTACACATACCGGGTGTATGTGTTTTGTTATATAGAAAATTCAATATTAAAATTTTCATTTGGCAATATATTTTTCCCAGGAATTTTAAAACAAAACCGTAAACAGAAAATATATTCAGAATCAAAAAATGGAAAAAATTTATTCAAAACTAGCTTCAAGGCCCGCCTTCGGTGGGTCTTTTGCTAGCCAGGGGGCTTCGCCCCCTGAACCCCCACATGGCTGCTTTATTGATGTTTTATTAGTAACAGAGAATAAATATAATTGTTTTATTATAAAGTCTTAAATAGACATAATTTGGGATTCTATTTAACTGTAATATACACTCATAACAAATAAGATGAAACAAATATTTAAAATGTATTAAATGTATTATTTATAAAAAATTATCTTATTCTCAAGCTTGAGTTGTTTATCATAAAAGAATTTAGTCTTATTGATTTTAAGTCGATTCTTCCACGTTTTCAGTAGAGCTTGCCATTAATAGTCAAAACATCAAAAATGGAATGCAATAAGGTTATTCCTCTAGTATTAGATAAGAATCGATTGCTATTTTTGATTTTAAGTCGATTCCTCCATGTCTTCAGCAATGGCTACCAATAATAATCGAAGGGTCAAAAATCTAATGTAGAATTGTTATTCCTCTAGTATTAGATAAGAATCGATTGCTATTTTTTATTTTAAGTCGATTTCTCTATGTCTTCAGCAATGGTTACCAATAATAATCGAAGGGTCAAAAATCTAATGTAGAATTGTTATTCCTTTAGTATTAGATAAGAATCGATTGCTATTTTTGAAATAAAGTCAACATCAGGCGCGGATCCAGGCCTCTGATTTGGGGGGGGCGGCCGTCGGTATATAAGATCTACTTTTGATCTCGGAAGTGTGTCGCGGTGGAATTGTCCAAGTGGGGTGGGGGGGTCAGAGACGCCCCCGCCCCTCCACATAGAACTTTATTTTCTTCAATTTTAAAATTTAATGTTATATAAAAAAAAAGATTAAATAAACATATAAAAATTGTTGATCTCCAATGCTTTGGGGGGGGGGCGGTCGCCCCCATCGCCCCCCCTCCTGGATCCGCGCATGGTTAACATGAACTGCAAATTGCAAGTGATATCTGATTAATAATAAAGGAATAAACATATTAATATTTCAAATGAATTTGGATAAAGTTTAGCAACGATCCGTTGCAGTTTATTTAATTAAATGACAATTTTTGAGTTCATCAATTAAATTGTCAAATTAATATTTGTGGGATTTAAAATTCATTGTAATTAAGTACCTTGAGGACCACAAAAAAGGTCATATATAGTTTTTTGTAAAATTATATTTTAAAGTACTTTATTTTAGAATAAGATAGTACATTGGATAAAGTTTAGCAACGATCCGTTGCAGTTTATTTTTTTAATTTTTGTTTTTAAATGTACTTTAAAAAAAATAGATAGTTTTTTAAAATCTTTGTTGCATTATTAAATACCTCTTCAACGATAATGTGGTTAGAACTCTATTATCTATGCTATTAAGAATGAATGACATTCAAAAATCTGCCAAACAGTGCCGCCAACAAATGTTTAGTTTGCTAGTTTAGTTCTTTTATTGTTTGGCAAGCTACTATGTTGGCTATACAGATTTGGTTTCAGTTTTTCGTGAATTTTCCAATTTTCCGGGCAACTTTTCGGATTTTTTTTTACGTATTAACCTGAAATGGACTATTACGAACATTTAAAAAAAAAATTAGCCAAATCGGCCCAGGCATTTGAGAGATCTGCGCTTACAAAGAAAAAGAAATTCATTTTTATTATATAGATTTCTTGTGGGAATATTATCCGGAGATAGAAAAAACTAAAAAATTCAAACAAATATAATTTCATTTTAAGATCATATGATTTTTTCAGAATTACTGGTGTTAATATCTTGAAGGGTATGAAGGTAAGTTCAAGTCAAACTAAAGTGAAACGACAAATAGCTCAGTAAATCAGTTATGATTAATTAGATGATACAGATAGGTATACTTCGTTCGATAAGTTGCTAAGAAAAAAGTTTATTTTTAATCCAATTTTAAAGAAACTTCTAAAATCACTTTTGCAAGTGGTTTCTTCACGATTTTACGTATTAAAAGTAACATTCATACAAAATTTAAATTCCCAGGAGTTCCGGAAATATTGTGATTAAACCGGATTTTTCCCTAAGTGAATTGTTGTGGGAGGTTTAATTGAAGGGGGGGGGGATTTTTCTTGGTAGTTTTTATGGTTATAATAACCCTGATTACTTTGTATTATTACTTTTGAGTGGTATTTGTAATTTTGATGCAGGTGAACGAGACCCCCAAGGTGTAGGAGAGAATTCCTATTCCCCTATTACCCAAAGGCAGAGCACTTATCAAACTCAAAGCATGTATTTCAATTTTAAAACTCTTATGGAAATTCAAGTTTTATTAACTTTGATGGTCCGGAGAAATCGTACAAGTAAATTTTATGCACTTTTTAATTTTGAACATCTTTCGAATTCACATTTTTGTTTTGAAATTAATAGAGAAAAATTTATCTTCAAATTGAATCTTATATAACATTATAAGTAAGTATATAAACGAAAAACACTAAGTGCGATATTTAAATGTTAAATGTAAATAAAGTAATAAATAATTTAATTTAAATAAAAATAGCTAATTTACAAGGCTGTGTGTTAATTAAGACTCAGTAGGTATATTTTTTGAGAAAAATAAAAAAATGTTTCAGTTCTCTAAATAAGTAGTAAACGTGGGAGAGTGTAGGTAGAAAATCAACACATGTTTAATAAAAAATATTTAGATTTCAGTTTAGCATGAGTGTTAATGAACTTTCAATTTTTTTGATTTAAATCTTTGTATTCGATGAGAAAGAAAACTTATAAATAATTATAAATAATTTTATAATCTTGAATAATGTAAATAAAATAATAATTAATTTTAATATAATATACCTACCTATATTAAGATAAATTAATGAAAACTCAGGACTCCAAATTCATTTTTTTTATACATTTTTCATAGATAAATTAATCGAGAGAACAAAATGTTATCATGAATACAAAAGATCGTTAATAGTTTTGGAATTTTTTGTTTTTTGTTTCCGGTAGTTTGTATTTATGACTACAAAAGTGAATGGAAATTAAGAATATTACGGTTTGGCAAAGACTTTTTTTATAATTATTATTTTATTATAGGTATACATACCGTATATCAAAGATAATTAATTTCTACGATCTAAAAATTATCGAAATGTTAATAATAAATGTTAATATAATAATAAAATAGAATGAAACAATTATAATAATTTATAGAAATGTCTAAAAAAATATTGGGAAGAAATGAACAATGAATTTTCCCCTTAAATTTCGTTTTAGAAATAAAATTAGAAAAATATGTTATGTTGTCATTTCATGACTTTAGTAATTCAACTTAGTATATTAAAATTAAATAAAAAAAATCAAATTTATAATTTACCCAAAGATTCACATGGTCTTAAAAACTGTAGTAATTGTGCAAAATTTGATTCACACAAAGGGTGAAAAACTCTCCCTTTTCTAATTTTTGGTTCGATTTCAATGAAAATTTATTCAGTTCTTAATCTCAATATAAGATGATTAAATATAAAATTTCGTTTTGATATCTTCACTGGTCTCCGAGCTAGAGCGTACACAAAATTTGGTAACACATGCACTCTGAAATAACATTTTGAAATAAGAATTAATATTATATTTTAAAATACAAATATTTCGATGTTCACTACATAAGATTGTAGACCGAAAAATCATGAATTCGCTCATTTTTTTTTTAATCAAAATAGTTTTTAGCTATTTTTGAGATATTCCTAAAGTACGAAGAAAAAACTCTTTCGAAACATTGGAAATAGAAGTTCTCAAAGTATCAGGACCTCGAGAGAGCAATGCAAAATTTCCACATATCAATTATCATATAATGATATTGAAGTAAGGGAAAGTAAAAAATTTAAGGCAATGTAAATTAGGAAAAGAATTTTATAATAATCTTTACAAGACAATGAAATAACAAAATTTAAATTTGATAACTAACTAATTAAAGTCAATTTCCCTAAATTAGAAAATACACACTTTTCATTTATAAATTAATTAATTTCCATAATCTGATTTTATACGGGTATTTATTATATTGATAAAATATATTTAGATTGAATTCTGAAATAGATGTTTTATAATTTCAATCACTCCTCGAATAATTTATTAGTCAATTAAAATAAATGATCTAGAAGTTTGCATGTCTATTTTGTTATTGGCAATATACGATATAATGGTACAGATTTAATAGTAATGTTTAAACACTTGAAAATCACAATCAAGATATCAAGTGGTAAAGTTCACTCGTGGGTGTTTTATGATTCGTTCTTCTTTAAATTTGAAAGTCTTTGAATGAAAACATTAACAAGCAATAAAACATAGTTTGAAACCAGACTTAGATATAAAACCGGATATTGTGGTCCTTAGAGACTAAAAAGTGACCAAAAATCCATTGGTCCGTGCGTACATATGTACGTAAATGTATGTACGTACTCCCCTGTATTTCGCAACCTGCAAGTCTCTGTCTGATCTATGAAATTCAAAACTTAAGCTTGATATACACATAGGCTAAAAGGACTACAGCAAGCTTTTGGTTGAAATCGGAACACCAAAAGTTAAAAATTTGCTCGAGTTTGATCCAAAGGCCTGGGATTTTCATTTTTGACCCCCCCCCCCCCACCCCCTCCCCTATTTTAAGTATTTGATTTTGCATTTCTAGTTCCCTTGAGCTTACAGATCATGTAGGTATACAGATTTTGGTTTAGTTTGTCCCAAATGACTAGAATTTTTATTTTTTTTACCCTTAGTTGCTAGAGATAATTTTTATTACATGTCAAAAGGCTTGTTTTGGCAATTGAATCTAAGTGATAAAAACAATCCGGGCAATGGCTGACCTTTGAAGGGAAACTAGTCTGAGATATATTATAAATACTAAAGAGTATCCACATCACTTCGGGTTTAATAGGAAACACTCTTGCAATTTTCCAAAGAAATCTAATTTTACTAGTATCGGAAAAATTAACTTTTATACTATAGTTTTCCTTCCTCCTTAGCCATTTAGTTAAATGATCGATCTTCAATTTCAATCATACCGTTTAAAATTTTAGTTTAAAACCTAATTGACATGTTCATCAAAAAATATACCATGAATAAGTAATGAAGATTCAATGAATCGTGGGCTTAAAGTCGATTAAAACAAAATTTCAAATTTCCATAATTTATGCAAACTCTTCTATGAGTAATCTTTATTAATATCATACATAAATTTGTTTTTTTATTACTTATGAAATAATTTATTTTACTATAAATATATGCAAGAAAATGTGGTAAGGCATTAAACTTTGAAGATATAAACAATCTTGAAAAGAAAAAATACTAGACAGAATCATTTAAAATTTAGATGGACTTTCAAAGGTTTTTTCTCGATTTTAATTAGTAATTGAAATTTAATGAATTGGATAAAGAGAAAAAAGATAAAGGAGTATTTATTGCTATTATAGTAAAAACAACAGGTTTATCGATGGCCTGAAGTAAGTAGTAAGAGGTAGTCAAGTGAAGAAAGGTTGAGGACATGTTGGGAAGTTGCTGACAACCAAACCAATTAGGAAGAAGTAAACAAGTTATTAGATGAATGGTGACGTAGATAAATATTATTAGTACAACATTTCACACTTGTTTTAAAATTAAGGACTAGTTTAACATATTAATTAATTGAGATAATAATAAATTATTCCTGATATAAATATCAAAAAATATTTTATTTTTACTTTTCACCTCTATAGGTATTAATTCTAAATAATTTTTTAAATTGAGGGAATTTTATCTCTAAGATCTTTATAGCTGGAGAAAAAACTATTTCCAGTGCGTGTTGTGTTTAAAAAGAAATAAGCAGTAGAAACCGTTGATTTTCGAAGGAGAATAGGTAAGATGAGATTCAAGATTAACAAAGCTCAAGAATTTTGTTAAGGGAGAATGGTGTAGATGTAGATTCTTGGTGAAATATATTTTAATAAACTAAAGAAAATTTAAAAAATATAAAATTCTTGGTAGGTTTCACAAAAATAAAAGACAAAAGGAGACTATCTATTGTAATTCATAATAATTTAAAATAAGGAACAATTTAGCACCAAAATATTTACTAGAAAAATTAAAATATACAAATATTGTTAATAATAATGGGGGTTGTTATGGTTTGAGAAGTGGGGAAAATTTCAAAATTGATGTTTGCAGGATAAATAAAAAATTTAAAACTTTATTCTACAGGGCTTTGTCGGAATACAATAAAGTGCTACGGGAATTCAAGAATTCAAGAATCGATTGTTAAAAAAGAGATGATCTTCTTGTAATATCTCCACCAAAATGATAATGCTAAGTTTTGGTAAACTTTGTGTTGTTTATTATTATTATATTGTATATTATTATAATATTATTGTTATAGTATTTGTATTGTATGGTATAGTATTGTATGTGTATTATTGTTATAATATTTGTATTCTATTGTATTAGTGTTGACATTTTTATTGTAATGTTTTATTTTGTATTATATTGTTAATTTTTATGATTGTATATTATTATTGTATTGAATATTATTATTGTATATGTATAGCTGAAAAATAGCTAATAAAGAAAGAAATTATTAAATTATTATTATTAAAAGACAACAGCTAATAAAGAACTTATCTTTTATTTTTGTGAAACCTACCTAGAATTCTATATTTTTAAAATTTTCTTTACTTTATTAAATCTCAAGAAATTCATTTCGTAATATAAACTAGTTTAAACTTCTAGTACAACAAGACTGATAAAAAATATTTTCAAATGAAAATCTAATGATATTATACTAGACAATTTCTTAGTTCTGGAATTCTGCAAGGTGTGTGAAGTGGTTAGTTTTGAGATGGGTGACCGGCAATAGACTTACAGATTGTGTTGTTGACATATTTACAGCCTTCCCATTTGCAGTAGTGTTGCTTGCATCGCAACAGAATTGAGTAGAGAGGCCTAAGAGGATTTGTCCCCATGACTTATAGTTCCAGAGACTAGAACTATCTTCCCCTGAAGGTTTTCCAAGAAACATATAGCTCTTTCAAGAACCGCATCCACAGATACCTTCGACTCCGACCCAATCCGTAAAACTCTATTTATTTTCACGATACAAGGGTCCACCACGGACTACAGAGGTTGTACCTTTTTGGTGCAACTTCTTCTTGTATCAATATCATTATATAAAAAAAAAGATAATGAAATTTGTCTTTGTTTCAAACATTTCTAATCACGATCAAAAAGAAACAAAAATTGAAATATTTTTTTAATGAATTCTCATAGGTCATGGAGCCGCTTTTTTTTGAATTATGACTAACGACTTTATGAGGAAATGTTGAGAAACTCATTAGGTACCAACACATTTTCGTATTTGTGCGTCTAATCTGATTGTGCAAAAACTTAAGAACGGAAATACACAGAGATTTCGTTTTGGTATAAAAAAAGTATAATTTTAATTTCAAGAGCTGATTAAAACTTTCCAAGAACAGTACTGGGTAAATCATAGCTCTTGAACTTGCAAAGTCTCGTAAGTGCTTCAGAAATTTTTTTACAGGATTATATAAAAAAAAACTTAATAATTCGTATAATTCAAATCGAGGGGTGATCCGCGATTGGAAGTAGGTGTACACCTCTTTGAAAGTATTTTGGAAGTACTTGGAAATATTTCGGAGTACTTGGAAATATTTGGAAGTACTTGAAAATATTTGAAATGGATTGGGAATATTTGGAAGTACTTGGAAATATTTGGAAATACTTGGAAATATTTAGAAGTGCTTGGAAATATTTGGAAATATTAGGAAGTACAAGTGGAAGTAGGTGTACAGCATATTAGGTCGCGGTTCACCCCTAGATTCAAATCAATGATGAACGAGTGGAATTTCAGCTATTAGTATGGCCAAATAATATTTGGCCTCTGACTTTTCTAATAAATTACTCTCTAGAGCAGAGATTCGCAAACTTTTTTGTCTCGTAGACCCCTTGTCATGTTTTTCTGTTTTGTGTATAATATTTATTTTAATATCTCTCCTAAAAATTAAATTTATCAACCTTTCCAAAAATGGTGAAGTGATACAAAGGGTCCCCCTTACCTCTCATTTTCGAATATTTTCAAGAAAATAAAGTTTTACTTAAAAAAAAATTAATTTATTTTAATATTATATTATATACAGAGCTCGAATATAATATTTATTTTTATATCTCTCCTAAAAATTAAATTTGTGAACCCTTCCAAAAATGGCGAAGTGATACAAAGGGTCCCCCTTACCTCTCATTTTCGTACGTAGGTGTTTATGCACTCGGGTTTTGAAGGTTTGAAGGATTATAAGTGCTGGGAAAGATAGATGCTGGGAGAGAGTTCCGTCCAGTCACATGAAGTCATGAGGATTTACGTATTGGTGAATGAAGTGGTCCGGCACTTTTCTAATTTGATCGCGAAAGAGTGTTGGGAGTCGGCAAAACGCGTGCTACGCGCAAAGCATGCCTTGGGGGGAATAACTGATTTTATCTCATCAGAGCACCTGTCGTGATAGTATCTATAAATAAGCTGACGTGTTCTGATGTGACCATCCACTTGACTTTACCATACAACCTGGCCCCTCACTTAAATTTAATATTTAATAAAATTATTTTAAATCATGTAGGGGAGGGGGGTTAGTTTTTCCATTTATAGACTCCAGGGGGCCCACTGATTATGTATACAAAATTTGGTTGAGTTTGGTACAAGAGCCTATATTTTCATTTTTTGACCCTACTCCCCCCTCCTCTACCCATTTTGGGTGGTTAGTTTTTGCATTTTTAGACTTTTGGGGTCCCACTGATTATGTATACAAAATTTGGTTGAGTTTGGTAAATGGCCAAGATATTCATTTTTTGACCCCATCCACCCCCCTTAATTTTGGGTCGATATGGACCAAAATCTAATCAGCTCTTAATCTCAATGGACCAAAACTACGGGGGAAATTTGGTTTCGATATTCACACTAGTTTTTGAGCAATCTCGTCCACAAAAAATGGTAAAGCACAGACTTAACAACCAGACTAACTAGCTAACAGACATTTTGACCAAACAATTATTATCTCGAAAAATATAATTTTTTCTATGTTCACTTATTAGGGTTTTTTGTAGAGCGAAATGCCATGGTTTCGCTCAATTTTTTTAATCAAAATAGTTTCAGCCGTTTTTGAGATATTTCGAAAAAAAGAAAGAAAAAAAAACACTTTTTTCATGCACGATTACAATACTTGACCATACCCTGTAAGTAAAAAGGGAAAGGACAGAGACATTTCTTTGATGAGCTAGAGAGTCGAAGGAGTCAGTGAGGGTAGAATCGTCAATTAGCCTGACGGCTCGCTTCTTCGTCTGAGATGTGATTTGTCAAGAATAAAATCTATCTATTTTCTTGATTAACTGTTAAGCGATGATCAGAAGACATATACTGTCAGTGTGTTTGTTGGTGCAGATCACTTCAGTCTCCTGAGACATAACGTATAGGTGTGTATTTGACTTTCAGACTTCAACAGACTTAATAGAATTTGGCTTATCATTTTAAGAAGGTTGTGCTGTTTTTTACTCAAAATCAGAGAAAAGTCTCTGTAATCCGGAACTATAACATTGGTCGTATTCCATTAGATCAGATATATGGTTTATTAAAATAATTTTATAAATGATAATATTTCCTAAAATTTAATTTATATCCATGAATTCGCTTAATGTATCTTAAACGAATGATAAATAACTAGAGGTTTTAATAAAGGAGGATATTTAAGATAGTTGCTGTTATGAAAAAACACCAGCCTTTACAGATTTTTTATTTGTGAGCTAGCGAAATATTCAATCAATGCATTATTAACATGAAAATATAAAACAGTTACTTATATTAGTTGTAAATAATTATGATTTTCCTTAGTATTATGTCTGGTTAATAAATATTAAACAGGTTCTTAAGTGAAGAATATAATTTAATCGTGAATTTATTATAAAACTATGACATTTAGGGAATTATAAGAATGCAGGAAAGTATATCTTCCTTAAGTTAGTTCATAAAGAGAAACAAAGAGGTTGTCCTCTGTTTGATGCAAATAAACATACACACATATATATCGAAATTATATATCTGTATATATATTATTTATTTGTTTGAGACATATAGTAGTTTCGGAGGCTTGTCCCTCATCATCAGTCTTTTTAATTATAAATATTATTTTTCATGGGATCAGTATCGCGTGGATATTGAAATTTTTTTCCTTCTTTGTCAGCTTGTGAGCCAGGTAGAACTAGTTTTTTAGTTCTACTTGGCTCACAAGCTGTGAAAGAAGAAAAATTTGTCAACTATCCACGCGATACTGATCCCATGAAAAATAATATTTATAATTAAAAAGACTGATAATGAGGGCCAAGCCTCCGAAAGCATAGTCTCATACAAATAAATAATATATATACAAATATATAATTTCGATATATATGTGTGTATGTTTATTTGCATCAAGCAGAGGACAACTTCTTTGTTTCTCTTTATCAACAACTCTGCTACTCTCAGCAAAATAAAAACTTTTCAATCCTTAAGTTAGAATTGCTTCTTGCACTAACAGAGTGAGAGAATTTAATTAATTTCAAGATTTGAATTAATGTTTCTAATTAAAAGAATAAAGTCGTTGAGAAGGAGTATTGACATATTTCGATTTTTTATTTTTTTATTGAAATCGTAGAATGGAAGAAGCGAGGTATCGAAAAGATGCAGCACATATACATAGATCTTAACCAATAGAAGAGAAAGAAGTGAGTAATCAAGAGAAATATTATACCAATTTTTGTGGAAATTGATTATTGAACAGTGAACAATTAGTTTTATTATACACAGATTAAGTTTTTAACAAGGGTGAACTTATTTATGAAAAAAAATGAATAGTATTTTTTTCAAATAATAAGATGGATTAAGAATGCGAAAATGTAGAGAAAAAATATTTTGAAATTAAAGCTTAAAGAAAATATTGAGATAGACATGTCAAATGTTAAAGAGCAGAGATTCTTAAACTGTGGTCCGCGGACCCCTGAGGTCCATGTGGCCATTACTGGGAGTCCGCGAAATTATTATAAATGATTGCAAACAGTTCAAGAAGACGATGAAAAGACAAGAAGCGCGGAGGATTAAAAAATATATTTTTATTAATATTATGTTCTGGGATTTTTATATAATTTTTGTGATTTTTATGTATTTTTCGGGGTGCCTAAAAAATATGTTGTTCAAGAAGTGGTCCTCGGACTACATAAGTTTAAGTACCCCTGGATTAAAAGATATCTTCTTTTTAGATTTTTAGAATTCCGTTCAAAAGTAAAATGGGACCATATTAGTGCTGCTAAAATATCTTTTTATCTGTCCCTCTGTATGAGCAGTGTAGATCGTAAATTAAATAAGGTACAATCTTGAAATGTACAAATCATATGTTCTATTAATTTTCTCCGAAATCGAAAGTTGTATTAAAATTTTAATAGAATTATTATTTTGGAAAGGATCACATTTTTTGAGAAGTCGAAAATAAAAAATATTTTTTATCGTGGGGTGGGAGCTATCCCTGTATTGATTTCCTAAATAGAATTATGGTTAATTTATTCAAATATAATTAGCCATTTCAGGTGATAAAACCTGTTAATTTTCAGATGTGTCTTAACTTAAAATTTTGAAAATATTCACAAACTCTCTAATTCTCTTCTTATCAATGACAAATAAGAACGAAGTTGATTTTTCAAATATTTTTGAAGTTATAAAGTATGAAACCCCCAGTATGAGGAACGACTCGCATTTGGCCGGCTTATTTATACCTAATAATTTAGTGAAGGATAAAATTATCTTCACACATCTTTAGTCAATTACAAGTATTCGCAAGCTATAATTGAAACAACACGAAAAACGATATAAATGGATATTAATTTAGTTAAAAATAAGTACCCGATAGCCAAAGTAGAAGTCGTGCAAAATCAATTAAAAATATTAATAAGGAAAAGTTTTCGAATTATATTTCTAATTTTCTCAATTACTTGATTAACTAACTGTAAAATTAAAATTGTTAAAATGAATGAAATTGAAATATTGGCTTTAATAATCCATATCAACTTTTACTTTCGTTTCCAAAATATCTATTAAAATATTTTATTACGCTCTGATTAATTCAAAAATATTGTCTATTTTCCTTTTAATATTAAGAAATTAAATATGATAATATAGGAGGTATTTTTCAATGTTTTCAAATTGAAATTTTACAAAAATATTTTGATTTTTAATTCCAATATCTATTTGGTGAAATGAAATATGTATATATAAAGGAAAAAACGTTAACTTACGAGAGAAACGGAACGTTGACCTAGAGGTCCATTGGAAGTCTTTTCCTCTTTATCTTCTCCAAAATCGGAATAGGCGAATGCGCTCTTTCTCGATGCTCTACAACAAAAGCCGGAATATATTTTAAATAATAAATAAAGATGTTTATAGTCTTATAACTTATACAATACTGCTTAGTTAATTGATTAAATCTATTTTTTGTACATGAAAATTTATTGTATACGATGTTTCGGTCTCAAAATTCCTTGGTCTGTTAATGTTTTTAAGCAACATCACTATTCTAAATATGATTTATATTTAGGTAAACAATTTCATATATATAAAAAAAAATTGATTAGGTAATTGAATCCAAAAATCCCTTGGATCTAATGACCTAAAAACTCTTCTAAAACAGGGGTGCCCCTCAGTTTCATGAAAATTACACCCCCCCCCCCCCCGCATTTTATTCAGTTCTAAAGAATTATAATACTTTTTATTACCTTTTATTGAAATTATAAGACTTGACCGCTTTTATTTTCAGCATATAAAGTTAAAATGCAACAATTTTCAACCCCCCCCCCAGAAATTTCAATGACGCATTCTGCGTTTTAACCCCCATATGGGCACCCTTGTCTAAAATGAACAATACATAGGCACCTTTAATTAAAATGAACATTTCGTTGAGAATATTAAAACAAATATTTTAATTATTTAAATTTGACTCTAATACAATTATATCATAATAACTAGCTGCAAAGCCCCAAAGGCCCTCTTGCTATCCAGGGGGCACCCCCTGCCCCTCCCCCCAGACCCCCGCACCATGCACTTGTGCCCCCCCCCGCACCCCCACCCGCACCCCCCCCCCCACCCCCCCCCCGAACCACCCCACCCATCCGGGACCCCACCCCGTGTCCTCCACCCCCGCGCACCACACCCCCGCCTAGCCTCCTTGGCCCCTGCCACGCCCTCCGGACTCCACCCCGCACCACCCTGGACCCTCATACCACCCCGTACTCCATACCCTAACCCCCACACCCGCGCACCCAAAACAGCACCGCACCCTCACCCAGGTTTTTCATTTCTAGCCTTCTAGAATCCCACAGATTATGTATACAAAATTTGGTTGAGTTTGCTCCAAGAATTTCAATCTTTTTCACCCCCCCCCCCTTTGGGTGTTTTTGGGGGAATTTTTTAAAACAAATGTTGTCAGAAATCACATCCCCTTCAACTTTGCTTATACCTAATAAAATTTGCCGTAGAGTTAATAGTTTAGGAGTTATTTGATAATTTTCATTCGTGCGCCCCCCCCCCCAACCCCCTTTTAGGGTCAAAATATTAAAACGTTATAGAGCTATAAACGTAAGTTAGAAGACATCTAATGCAAATATGAAATTTCATAATAATCTCTTCAGCCGTTTTTACGTAAATCGTGAGCAACTTTTCGCAGAAACCACGGAAACATACAGACAGACAGACATACATTTTGTTGAGGGTGTTTTCGTTCATAACTTTTCTTGAAATGTGTGCAACCAAAATTTGGCGTGATTTGGACCAATGTACAGACAAAACCTTAATTTTATACACATAGATTATAACAAATATCAAAATGTGTTTTAAAATTATATTATTTGGCCGAAAATTCTATTCACTACCGAAGCCTTTAAACCAATCAAGTATTATGTAGTAAAGGTGATTTAGAGAGTTGGAGGTTCCGATTTTGATTATTTTTTCTTATAAAAGGGCCTGGATGGAGGGGGGGGGTGTCAAAAATTATCTTATCTGTATACTATAAGAGATTATGGGTTTATAATATTAATTTTAGTTTAATTTTCAAGGTTAAGGTGAATTTGAAAATATCTCATTATCCATCATTATTAATTTAAATATTTTGCATGAGAAATATAACCTAATAGGGAAAATTGATTTTGTGTAAAAATGCTTAAGGGATAGGAGCTATATATATTATTTTTCTTATTTTTCTCTATAAAATTGGGAGGAAGATCCAAAATCAATGCAAGCCTAATTCACCCAAATGGTTCAGTAGCCACGACCCCGCTGAAAAAGCCGAATCACTAGCATCCTATTTCGCAACTAACTCCACTTTAGATGACAAAGGGCTTAACCCGCCCACTTATACCCCCCAAACCAAACCTCATGGGCAAAATAATTTTCAGGCCCCAAATAATCATAAAAGCCATTAATAAATTAAATTCCAAATCCGCCGCAGGCCCGGATAACATCCCACCACTCTCATTAAAAAATGCGCCCCTGAACTTGCCCCTATCTTATCCAAGCTATTCCAACTCTCTTACGAGTCGGGCATATTCCCCAAAAGCTGGAAAATAGCCAGAGTCACACCTATTCCTAAAAAAGGAGACACATCACAAATCTCTAATTACAGGCCTATCTCGATCACCTCTGTTCTTTCCAAATTAATGGAATTAGTCATAAACCAACACGTCCTTCATCACTTAGAAAACAATAAATTAATTCACGATAGGCAATATGGATTCAGACAAAATCGTTCCACAGGCGACATCTTAACCTATGTCACCCACACCTTGAACAATACTCTAGAGGCCGGAAAAGAAACCCTCGCTGTAGCCCTTGATATCTCCAAAGCTTTTGACCAGGTTTGGCACAAAAATCTTCTTGCCAAACTACCAGCCTTTGGATTCACACCAACACTTCGCAAATGGATTGAAAGCTTTCTGACAAACCGAAGTATAAAAGTTGTGGTGGATGGAACATCTTCTGAATCGTTCTCCACAAACTCTGGTGTTCCCCAAGGCTCTGTAATCTCCTCCACACTCTTCCTTATTTATATAAACGACCTTATTGATCAAACGGCAAACCCCACTCATTGTTACGCCGACGATAGCACTCTACACGGCAAACCCTCTCTCCCGAATAATCGAATCAATATTGCCTCCTCAATTACTCTCGACCTAGACAAACTGAATAAATGGGGCTCTCAAAATTTAGTTAACTTTAATTCAAATAAGACTCAATGTTGTCTAATTTCTAGGCGCGAAAATAGAGATTTCCCTGATATTCACTTCGATTCGAATACCCTGAAAATGTGTGACAGCCTATCCATGTTGGGCGTCTCTGTCGCATCTGACCTGTCTTGGAATGAACACATCTCCTCTGTGGCGAAATCTGCAGCAAGGAAGATTGGCTTCTTATTCAGGTCCAAGCGATTTTACAAACCCCCACAACTTCTCACCATCTACAAGGCCCAAATCCGCCCCTGTCTCGAATACGGCTCTCATCTGTGGAGAGGAGCCTCAAAATATTCTCTTGCTACCCTTGATGCAATTCAGAAACGAGCCGTCAGGCTAATTGACGATTCTACCCTCACCGACTCCCTCGACTCGCTGACTCATCGAAGAGATGTCTCCGCCCTTTCCCTTTTCTATAGATACTATCACGGCAGGTGCTCTGATGAGATAAAATCAATAATCCCCCTAAAGCATGCTTTGCACGCAGCACACGTTTTGCCGACTCCCAACACTCTTTCGCGGTCAAATTAGAAAAGTGCCGGACCACTTCATTCGCGAATTCATATATCCCCATGACTTCAAGGAACTGGAACTCTCTCCCAGCCTCTATCTTTCCCAGCACCTATGATCTTCAAACCTTCAAAACCAGGGTGCATAGACACCTACGTCTACACCCTCTCACTTAATCAACTTTCCCTTCTCTTCGGCAATGCAAGGGTCTTTTCGAGATCCATAGGGGCTACATCTTTACTGGTGCACCCCTTCTTGCATTCGATTGCATTAAAAAAAAAAAAAAAAAAAATTTGATCAGCTCTTTAATAGAAGCAACCAGGACTGGTAAACGGGAGCTTTAAAAATTTATGTTTGCTATAAGATGTGAATTTTTTCACCAAATTTTTTAGAGGACTCAGCTATACTTAAATAATATAAAGGTTTTAAGGATGTGAGATTTTTACAGTTCAAAAAAAATGATGTTATTCTAAAAATTCCCTCAATCTGAATAAATTTGTTTCCATTAAATTAACGGTAGTAATTAATAATAGGAAATACAATGACAGTCGAAGTAGTAAACTGGTAATATATACTCTGATTCTATCAGATCATTGACCTGAGTAGACTGTATCCTGTATCTAATAGCTAATTGAATGACTTCAAAATTAGAAGGCGACAAATCTTGAAAACCACTAGAACATTTTAATTTCTATTTTCTTCATGCATTACTTTATGAGAAATTTGTAATAAAACAAAGTTATACTTTGTTGTATTAAACGTAAAGCAAGTCTTAGCTATCAATTACAAATAATTAATTAACTACGTTTGCAGGTATTTGGACAGGAAGGTGTAAATCAAAAAATTGTGATTGATTTTTGCGACGTTTCACCAGCTTTATTCTGGCTTCATGAGGCTTCTAAAAAATATACAAAAAACGGAGTTACGAGAAATCAACAAGTCCCATAATTTTTTTCCTTTTTCCCCTTCCTGTCCAAATACCGTCAAACGTACTTAATTAATTAAATAATATGGATGCTATGGACATTATGGAATAATATTTTATAAGTGAATTCTTTAACCTTTAATAAATATGGTATATCAACATGATGTTCTTGATACAATTTCTAATTTATTTCTCCTGTTTCACATTTTAAATGAGTGTTATCCAAGAATAGTGTACAAATTTAAGGAAATTTGCTTACATACCTGATTCCTTTTCCGATGCGTCGAAGGGCGATTTCACCCCTTTGAACAGGTGAGCTCATCATCTCATGGCAGCACTTGTGAACGACCCCCTCCTAAAAAAGAATCAGAAAAATAGGTAAATGAAAAAATTTCAAATTATTATCTTCAAATACATATTTAGTGATTTGTATTTGAAGAAGATCGTTTTTATAAAGAAATAATTTCCGAGCTATAGCACATTTTTTTTTTAATAGTCTGGTCCAATTTGAATCAAGAACAGTTCAAGAACAATCTTTTAGTCACGCGTTGTGATTTATAGATTATTAAAAAAATACATATTCCACTTAATGTTTAAAATACGCAAATTAAAATAAATAAACCATTTAATTTTAATTTACTTGTGATTAGCGTAGCAAGGCGATTTTTTAATGCATGAGGAAGATGATTAATTTAAACGATATTCAAAAGCAAAGAGGTTTTTAATTTGTTTTAAATCTTATCAATGTAATTGGGTTTTGTTTGATATTTTCGAAATCATGAAGGAAATTTGATTTATTGTTTTAATAAAATTCTCCAAAAGTACCTTTTTACTTATAAAAATACTTATAAATTAAGATTATTATAATAAGAATAGGTATCATAACGATAATGGCCTAAAGAATCAAAGTAGTCAATCAGGACCGTATCTCAATAATTTTATAGTTTATTTTAAAGGTTTTGAAGAATAAAAGTTGTAAGATTCAAGAAATTATAATTGAAAAATGAGTAGGTTATATTTTTATTGATAAAAAACTCAAAACCGATACAATATTTTCCAAGGTAATATTACTTCTTGCATTCTAGATAGAAAGGAATAAGTGAGGAAGCGTTAGGAATATTCAACGGTTAGATCGAGTCGAAGTTATTAATTGAGCCAGGTCTTGATGGTTGTAGAACTAAAGTAAAATGTTAGCCGAGAGGGAGTTTCAAACTCTAAAAGTTATGAGGGTAAAAAATTTGTCTTAAACATACTAGTAGGTAAGCGATAAACCATGCATTTCCTACTTCCGGGGACAGTGGTATGTGAAGACATGCCAATTTTTTTCTTGTACACCAACAAAGTTATTTATGAAAAACAATATTACTAGAAATAATTAAATCTTTAGCCGATTTTTACGCTAATTTAACCTTTGAGGTGTATTTTTACATCCCCCATTTGGTGTAATTTATGTTTGCCCCATTTACCCCACATGATCCGACAGAGTAATTGTGAAAAATACTGTATAATTAAGCTAAACATTTAATTCACCCTCCCCCTTATTTAGAACATCTAATTTTTATTTCATTTATTCCGTATGTTCGTGTATATGAAACATCGCATCAAATGAATATGAAGCCTGGAGTGGCAGATTTAAAAAGGATTCGAACTCTTTGAAATGTGGTGTTACAAATGTTGAAGATAAATCGATGTATGTTATAATAGAATTACAATAGACGTTCTTGATAGAATTTTAAAAGAGAGAACATTATGGAAGAATATGAGTTAGAAAAGAGCTCAAATAATAGGGCATGCGTTGAATCACGGAATATTGCTAAGAGAGATCTATCCAAGAGAGTGAAATAAGAGAGAAAGGGTAAGCAAAAGACCAATATTTATTTATTTTACAATGCATACAAACATAATACCTTGGGGCCCACCTAGTGTTTATACAACACTTTAGTTACAATCAGTTGGCTGAAGAGTTTATACCAATACAAAAATTTGAAGGCGGAAATATTTAAATATTTACTACAGATTAGGGATGTTACAGAGCTTCGACTCCGATTACGAAAGGTCGGAACTTCCGATTGATTTAACACGTCCGACTCCCACAATTTTGAATCGGAGGTTGTAACGAAGTTCGAAATATTCGACCGCGGCCAGACAGAGCGTGCACCTACAAGCTTTGACTTGTCGGCCGGGGAATCCCCTCATGGAAGCATGTTTTTCTATTGTTGTATGTTACTTACGTATGTGTATTATTATTTATATTTTACTGATTAAAGAGATTGATTACTGAATTATATTTCTATTATTTCATTATGCCTGTCCTTAAAAGTTAGTTAAATACATCTCTCTTCTACTTCGACTCCGACTTCGACTCCAATAAATTAAATTTAAAATCTCCGGTTCCGGTAAACCCAGCTCCTTAACATCCCTACAATAGATAATAAAGAATAAGGGATTTGAGTCCTTCAATGAAGTGAAAGTGTTGACAACGTGGTTGATAGGTTAATGGAACAAATTCCGAAGTTCTTGAAAGTCCAGTAATCTCCCTCATGCTTTTCCCATATATATATATATTAACGACCTGATTAACTAAACTTCAAATTCCACCCACTGTTACGCCGACGATGCGACGATAGTACTTTTCAAGGATCTCCCACACTCCCGAATAATTAGAAACAATGTTGGTTCTTCAATAATTCGCGACCTGAACACTTTAGTAAAATGGAGCTCTCAAAATTGGTTAAATTGGAAGTATCGGACTACTTCATTCCCCATGACTTCAAATGATACGTATAATCCTCAAAACTTCAAGATTCAGGTGCACAGACACCTACGTCTCCACTCTTTCTCAATCAATTTCCCATTCACTTCGGTAATGCAAGGGCCTTGAAGATCCATTAGGGCTGCATCTTCTTAGTGCGCCCCTTCTTGCATTCTTCGATCTCATTAAAAAACAAAAAGAAATCTGGTCGTTGAGTAGAGACGGGTGGTCCATAGCACTCTTAGGAATACTCTATGATGATGATAAACAATTAATTCATTCTATTAATGTTACAGTATAAAATTTCCTAAATTAAGATATTAATTTACGAATAGAAATTATTCATTTGAGTTAACTTCGAAAACAAATTAATCCTTCTCTTATGACAATGGTTCATGAATAATCCGATGCTGGAGACCTACGCCCCTTAGGCGCCATTGGTCTGTGGGAGATAAAGGGTTTAGTAATATATTGTATCAAGACACGCCTTTTTTTATCATTGATGCCTTCCGGAAAATATCGAACAAAGATTTTCAATTACCTCGTAAAAAATACGATATAATGATATAATAATGTATTAAGACATTTCGAAAAAATGAAAGGATCCAAGAGATTGAACCTTTCAACTTCCGGAGATTACGATGATCAAATTATTTTTACTTTCTACGTGATCTTGTCTATTATACATTGAATGGGAAGGTATTGAATTAGTGCAAGAAAAAATGGTAAATACGGAATTAAGGCTTGTATTGTAGCTAAACAAGGTAAAAGTAATATTATTAGAGATAATTTTTTCACAATGCCTGTGAATGAATTCTTCCATTTGTGAGTCAGTAGATTTTAAGATTAAATTGTCTGAGCTTATTACCAATAAAAATATAAAATTAAAATTGCATTGGTATAAATTTTGAGATTAAGAGTGGATTAGATTTCGAATCAAATCGGAATCCACATACTTGATATTCTTCTCAAAATATTTAATATTTCACATCATTTTTACAAAATGCTTTCTAAGGTCTTTTTTGTACGTTTTAATTAACATCGTGAATTAGATTTTTTTGCTAAAATAAATAAATAATAATTACTCTAAATTCTGCTGATAATGAAATATTATAGAATATTGTTACTGCCACTGAGAGAGGAGACAGAGGGAGGATCACGTTGTATTCCCTTCACTGACCTTTCAAAACCCTGAAGAAGGAGGGAAGAAACCTCCGAAACGTCATCTTTGAATAGATATAATTTTCTCTCTTTTTTGAACCTTGGACTGCCTCATCAAAATCCATTCAATAAATAATAAATAAATACCTATTTTTGGGTTATTTCAAAAAACTAAGTATATTCACCAATTGTTTTCGAATATATCTTACGCGACAATCTTATTCTCGGGATTTATTCCTAGATTTAATATTCAAGATACTTCACATATGTATAGACACATAATAAGCACACCAGGCATTTTTTCCAAAAAAATTTCTAGAAACGTTAAGATATCAAAAAATCATGACGTTTTTTTTTCAGAAATACAGTGAAAATCGCTTAACACGGAACTGAGGGGACCGAAATATTTCTTCGTGCTAAAAGAATTTCGTAAAAATCTATGAAAATTCCTAGTATTTTGTCGGGACCGCATTATTATTTTGTGTTAACCAATTTTTCGCGTTAAATGATTTCCACTGTATATTGGCCGCCTTCTCTCTTTATACTATCTTATTATCTACCACTGCATCACTGGTCTTAAGAAGTATAGCCGTTGTTTTTCTAAAAAGATAGAGGGTCGCAACACGACTGAGACTGAGAAAGCTTTAAATTTGGAAACAGTCCATGGTGTTAGAACAAAAAAATCCTCTTCATATTGTTAGGTGATCCTTTCGGAATCGCTCCTTTGAACATGTCAATGAGGAATACTATTATTCATTTAATACATCCTAAACAACATACACACATTCTGTTATGTAATTCAAACAAAGTTATATGAATATACCAGGGACAGATCAATAGTAAAATTAAGCTATATATTTAAGTCACGTCAGATTTTTTTAAATTTATTGCTCAATTCAATTATTTTCCCTTGATTTTTATTCGATATAGAAACATTGCTATATATGTCCTTAATTTCATCCTAATCAAGAATGACTGATTCAGGCATTTGTGTTATTTTTAATTTCTTCCTTCTATTTTTAACCGTGGTCCATTCGGTGATGGATGTTCATAGACCTTGAATTTCAATTTCATTCAACTTGACATTCCTACATCAAAACAAGGCCAGGCTCTATGTACCCCGCTACATCTTCCCCTTTCTCCTTTTTTGTCTTAACAAATACAATTATGCAATTCATTTTCAGTCAATTAATTAATAAACTGCTTTTTTTATTCTCAACTCATCGCATTTGTAAAAATAATAATTTCACTTTTTATGTATTTGTCTTTTTAACATTTTAATTATTATATTCTTTTTGTATATTACTGCTAATATAAAGTTACTGATTGATGGGGTTCTTAATTGACACATTTACGGATCTTAAGCAATTTTTGTTTTTTCAGAAAAACAAAAAAATTCCCTCAAAGGCTGCTTCGCGATTAAATTGGGGAAGTATCGAAACCAATGGCTAATACGTTTTATCCCTATGAGTTCAAGGAACTTAGAACTAGATCAGCCGTCTTTTCCAGCACTTAGAATCTTCGAATCTTCAAGAACCGGGTTGACAGACTCCTACATTTTCACCCTTTCTCTTGATCTTGGGTAATGCAAAGATCTTTCAAGATCTATAGGGGCTGCATCTTCTTGAAACGCACCATTGTGTTAAAAAAACATCTAATTTGAAAATTTATATTGGAAAATAAGGACAAAGTTTTTTATGTGATTTTTTTATATATCAACCAACGTTTCGTCGACTTTGCCGACTTCTTCAGAGCTTCAGGTGAAGTCGACGAAAAGTTGGTTGATAAATAAAAAATCACACAAAAACTTGTCCTTATTTCCCACTAAAACTTTCAAATTAATACACATTATGGACGGAAATGATAGGTATACAACAACTATAATTTGATATTTTTGAGTTAGGTAAAGTTAAAAGTTAGAAAATCAAATAACTATTTAGATTTCTGTATTAAGTATCTCGTTTTAAATTATTTCTAAAAATGAAGAAAAAGAAAAAAACAATTCAAAGATCTAAATATATATAAATACTAAAAAAAAATTCAATCTTGGGAAAATTTGAAAACAGTTTTTAAAGGCTTGCCTTTCATCTTCAGTTTAATATAAAATATTTCACATGGAAATGTAATAAAGTTTAGTCAGAATGGAGTGAATATTAAACTATAGAGAAAGGTAAATCGAAGTCTTAAATCATCTAAGTTGGTATGTAAGATCTCTCACATCTACCACTACTTGAGAACCACTACCTTAAGGTACATTTTCCTCGGTAGCGACTATCACGATGATCGTTCAATGATTATTGTTGCACGATCATCGTTGAGCACTCTTTCTTTGTATTTCTTATGGAGCTGTTTTTCTTCGAGAGACTGCCGGTAAGCTACGTTTTCCTCGTTGGACGATTATTGTTGAACGATCATCGTGATAGTGGCACCGAGGAAAACGTACCTTTAAATGGATTTCCAAATTTCGAGTAAACATTCTATATTTATGTCTATCAATACATTTTATTACAAAAATATACGTAATCTTATCAAGAAAAATTGAAGAAGAGTCAAAGTAACGCATTCGACAACTCATCGTTTGTCCCTATGAACTCCAGAAACTGGAACTCGCTTCCCGCGACTCTCTTCAGTTGTTCAAGGCCCGTATTCACAGGTACCTTCAACTCCGAACAAGCTGTTAAAATTTAAAAATTTATTTTGTATTTTTTAAGCTTTCGCCAGTAGGGGTGAGTTACCAGTTCACCAATTAAAGATTTCCTCTTCAGACTAAATGATTACACAGAAAAATCTTTTTTTCCTGGGTTTCTGTTTTAATGCATAAATTCTGATGCTAGGCATCGAAAAACACCAAAATATCCATTCTTAGCTTTTAAAGTTTGCTTTTGTCTGTTTTACGTCGATAAGTAAGTTTTGAAGATTTTAATTGATTTTACGAGCAGTCCCATAAACTTCATATGCTACATGCTCACCTGGACCAATTTAAAGATAATATGGGTGCCTACTCAGAGGAGCAAAGAGAGCGTTTTCACCAAGATGTGATGGACTTTGAACGACGTTACCAAGGGCAGTACAACGAGAATATGATGGGAGATTACATTTGGGGTTTAATACGAGAAAGTCCATACAAACATAAGAAAATCACTAAAAATATTCATTTTTGAATTTGATTTTTTATTATTTTACATTTGTATGCTATTACTAATCATTATTCTTGAATTAAAAAGACTCCAATGTTCGGCAAAAATCTTTTCTAATTGTAATAAAATTATGAAAAAATCAGTCATTTTTCTTAAAATTCGAAAAATTACTCTGGTTTCTACAAAAGCAAACTTTGATAAAAAAAATTATTTTTCCCTTTATTAGTAACGTAGAAGAAACCAAAATTTAACATTCAGAAGTCAGACCCAAATATCGTGTCGACCGGCGAAATCAATCGTGATATTTTTGGTTTGTCTGTGTTCCGATTCCGATACACACGATATAACTCAAGAACAGAAAGTTCTTCTTCTTCCTTTAGTATAGGCCAGAGGTTTCCAAACTGTGAGCCGCGGCCTTTTCACAGGTGCGCCGCGAAGTTTCATAATTAATTGAAGCAAGACACTGGACAAAAAATTGAGAAGATAAAAATTTATTTATTATTTATTTTTATCTCTTACTTACGATTAGACATACTTTTACTTATGTTGGGGCGTTATGAAAAAATGTTAATTAAAAAAGAGCGCCGCGACTTGGAAAAGTTTGGGAACCCCTGGTATAGTCTATTAATGGCCTGTTTACACCAAAGTGACATTCTATTTTAAAAAAAGTTTGTATTTCTAATGCAGAGAACTGATTAGATTTTGGGATCCAGACTTCAGGAATAACATAAATGATGAAAATGATTTTTTGAGTGATTTTATTGGGATTTTTATGCTTTGCGATTTTTTTTTAGGTTTGAGTACAAGGTCATACCAATACAAATGCTTTGCAATTGATAGGCATAAACAAACAAACAGGTGTTTAAAGATATATATTTCCCGAAGCCAATTAATAAAAATAAATAAATAAATAAATAAATAAAAGAAAATTTTTGAATAGTTTATTATTTGTATTAATTTATTACAGCGAAAGCTCAACCTCCATACGAACTTCAAAATTTACTGAGAACGTACCGAGACACTCAAACTGAGTTTGAATAAAAATAACTTTTACTTCCAATTTATATTTAAATAAGAGAAATGAATAATCTAATAAAATAGTTGATCTGAACTGGTTTATTGAATGCGAAGAAAATTAAATGGTCTCTAGAAGAGATGATTCAAAATGTAATTTAAGAATAAGTAGAAACATTCATTTGAACTATTCTTGGTTATGATATTCATATACAATTTTTATTTCTTCTAGATCATATACTATATGCGTGATTTTTTTATTTATAGTACTTAACTGCGTCCGGAGACTTCTGAGTTTTATGTTAGTTATAATGTGGACTTTTACTTATTGAGAGAAAAGCACCAGCATGCCGTTTCTTCAGTAACTTGACCAGATCAGATTCTTCCTTTTTATGACCACATTCGTTTCGAGAGTTGGTAATTATTATTGGAAATATTCTCTCCGTAGAAATTTTTCCCAAGAATTTTTACAGATCATCTTATTTATTGTGATGCATTTAATTTGTGGAAATTTGTTATGCGAGATTCGATTATTTTTCTTGAGATAACACCGGTAGAGTCGATGGATGAACCACGTTTGGAATTATGTGTACACTTCTTTGGAATTATGTGGAATTATTTTGGAATTCATTAGATAATGCCCCTTCATCTATTGTCTTCTACTTGGAAATGAAAGTGGAAGTGGAAGTAGGTGTACACGATATTAGGTCGCGGTTCACCCCTCGTGTAGAGGAGAGCACTCTATCCTCATGTTACAAATGATTAGAAGAAACTTATTTAATTTTCTGAATGAAAGTTCTCTCCAGATTGTCAAGTTCATTTTGAACGACCTTTGAATATTGTAGTTGTTATTTTTTTTTAATAACAAATAATTTAAAAATCTTTTTACATTTATTATTATAAATAGAAAGTAAAAAATACTCTAGTTGCTTATCAGAAAAAATCGATTTCCCTAGAAATACATTTTTTGAGTAGAGTAGTAGAATTTAAGATAATTTTCAGCGCATAATCTGTCTGTATATAAAGTGGTAACAATAACGATTATTCTCAAAGAATTTAATTTTTAAACTAAATCTAGGCAAATTTGCCCGCCGGAAATACTTTTTTGCTCCAGGTGTTTTCAGGTTCTTTGCCATTTCCTCAAAAACGGCTAAAACGATTATAATTATAATAGGTTGAAGTTGGTGGTGTTTCACAATGAGGAATAATTTAAAAATGTTTCACTATAAACCAACACCGCGGTCCCTAAGTTTTGATAAAATGATTATCTTAAATTTGTTATGCCTATTACAAATTCTTTAAATTGTTTTAATTTTTACTCAATTGAAATTCTGTGGGATTTAAAATTTTTAAATTATTTCATAGTTAATGGAATTCACCTAATTTATTAAATAAACTGATGTGGCCATCTACATGACTTTACCATACACCTGGCTACTCTCTTATATTTAATATTGAATTAAAATAATTTATAATTATTAACGAAAGTACTCCTCCCCCTCTTAATTTTGGGCCCATTAACAATTAATAATATCTTTTTTTTAATTATGAGGCTATTTTATTAGAAATAACACCGTTCTTCGATTTTTGTTTGAAAATATTTTTGTCCCTCCACCCTTAATTTCAGATAGTGAGTCATTTTTAACCGACTTCAAAAAAGGAGGCGGTTCTCTATTCAACTGAATTTTTTTTTTTTTTTTTTGTGCCTATGTTACCTCATTCTCCGCCAATTGTCAACCGATTTTGAAAAATTTTTTTTGCATTGGGTCCAGTCTACTTTCCGATTGGTCCCATTTTTTTTCGTTTTTTTTTCATAGGAATTAGACCTTTTTTATTAGGTTTGTTTAGACCTAACCTCTTTGTTTATGAACCGATTTCGATGGTTCTTTTTTTATCCGAAAGGGGTGTCTTAGGGATGGTGTCATATAATTTGGTCAAGTTCTGATGATATGATCACTATTAATAACATCACTAAAAAGAGAAAAATAAAAATAATTTTTAAGAAAAAATAAAAACCGACTTCAAAAAATTAAATGCAACAAATAAAATACACTAAAAGGTATAAAATAATTATTATCTTATTTAGTTACAACTAAACGACGAAATATTAACATGAAATTACTTTTTGAAGTTGGTGCCAAACATATATCTTTTATGAATCGCACTCGACGGATCTTACTTAGTACGTTTGGCGGGTACGCTCGCTTATAGGTATAGTTTGTTTGGTACCGACTTCAAAAAGTAATTTCATGTTAATATTTCGTCGTTTAGTTGTAACTAAATAAGATAATAATTATTTTATACCTTTTAGTGTATTTTATTTGTTGCATTTAATTTTTTGAAGTCGGTTTTTATTTTTTTCTTAAAAATTATTTTTATCATAAAGTCGTATAGGGTTCATGTCCAAAATTTCGTCTTCCAATAAAGGCTCTAAGACTTATTTTGATAGTTCTAATTTTTTGAACCCCCCAATTTTGGCCCCTGAAAAAAATAATAACTCTCTTTTTTTACTATAAGTTCATTTTAGGGTATATTTCAATTTGATCGTTTTTTTTTTAGTTTGAAAATCTTATAATTTTCCCCCCTTAATTTTGAGTTCGATTTCAACCAAAATCTAATCAGCTCTTCATCTGAATGCACCAAAACTACATGTGAAATTTCGTTTTGATATTCACACTAGTTTTTGTGCTAGTGCGTCCACAAAAATTTGGCAACGCACGTACTAAAAGACTAACTAACGTATTAACAGACATTTTGACAAAATATAATTTTTTCTATGTTCACTTATTAGGGCTTTTTTGTAGACCGAAATGCCATGGTTTCGCCCAATTTTTTTAATCAAAATAGTTTCAGCCGTTTTTGAGATATATAAAAACATTTTTTTCTTGCACGATTACAATACTTGACCCTGTATTTTTTTTTATAATGATATTGATACAAGAAGAAGTTGCACCAAGAAGGTACAACCTCTGAAGTCCGTGGTGGACCCTTGTAACGTGAAGATAAGGGGAGATTTAGGGATTGGGTAGAGGTCGAAGGTATCTGTGGATGCTGGTCTTGAAAGTTTGAAGGTTATAAGTAGCTGGAAAGACGGTCGGGGGAAGAGAATTCCAGTCTCTAGATGTCATAGGGATAAATGAATTGGCGAATGCGCTTGTTCGATTAGTATCTAGTTTAAGCGCGTAGGGGTGTTGAATTTTAGAAAATCGTGTATTTCGGGCAAATGAGGCCTTTGGTGGGATTATCGATTTTATTTCGTCAGAACAAAAGCCATGGTAATATCTATAAAAAAGGGATAGGGCGGAGACAGATCTACGATGGGCTAGGGAGTCGAGAGTGTCAGTTAATGTAGGATCGCCTATCAGTCTGATAGCTCGCCTCTGAATTGCATCTAAGGTATTAAGAGAATACTTGGAGGCTCCTCTCCACAAATGCGAGCAATATTCAAGACAGGGGCGAATTTGAGCCTTGTATAATATAAGGAGTTGAGTGGGGGTGAAAAATCGTTTGGTTCGGAAAAGAAAGCCAAGCTTACATGCTGCAGCTTTTGCTACTGAGATAATATGGTCATTCCAAGAGAGGTCAGAACCTAAGGTGACACCTAACATTGATATTTTATTACGGAATTCCAATGAGCTCGAATCAAAGGAAATGTCCGGAAGGTTCCTATCTGCGCGCCTAGAAATTAGGCAGCACTGTGTTTTGCCAGCATTAAAGTTTACCAAATTGTGAGATCCCCATTTTTTAAGCATGCTTAAATCTGAATTTATTGAGGAGGCTATGTTTGCGCGATTGTCTAGTAAGGATTGAGCGTTGTGGAGGGTGCTATCGTCAGCGTAACAATGTATTGGATTGGAGGGCAGATTTAATAGGTCATTAATATAGATAATAAAGAGTGTGGGAGAGATGACTGAGCCCTGAGGAACTCCAGCATTAGTATTAAAGGACGAGGATGATATTCCGTCAACCTCGACTTTAATAGAGCAGTTTTGAGAGAAAGCTCTCAAGCAACTTGCAGAGGCTCGGGGGAAGGCCAAATGCAGGTAATTTGGCAAGAAGATTTTTGTGCCAGACATGATCGAAGGCCTTTGAAATGTCTAAGCCTATTACGAAAGTCTCTTTACCAGTCTCTAGTGCTTTATTCCAAATATGAGTTATATACGCTAAAATATCGCCGGTGGACCGAAATTGTCTAAAGCCGTATTGACTGTATGGTAAAGTAAAATATTATATTACTATTTTAATTATTAAATTTATAATGTTAGTTTGTTATTAAAAGAGTGGAAGGTTATACATCGTGCGCCCACTGGTTTAATGTAAAAAAATTATATTTACAAACATTTTATAAGAAGATATTTTTCTTTATAAAATGTTCCATGGGTTTTTTCAGTATTTGTTTTTTATTATATATACCTATATATATTTTAATTTTTACATATTTTTAAAATGGCTAGTGTTCACATGAAAAGCCTTTAATATCAATATTCTTATTTCTCATAATTGAAAAAGAAAAAAATAATTTACATAGATCTACAGTAGACAAACAATATACATACTATGCATAGTTGAGATAGCTTCACGGAGAACAATAGATTTATTTTTTTGTTTTGTGTTTTTATAGGAACAAATAATATAAAAGAATTATCCCCTGATGATTCCCATCCACCTGTGCTACATCTAAGTCAAAGGAATATATTAAAAATTAAGATTACAGTTTTAACAAAAAATACTATATCTAATTTTTTCTAGAGTTTCATGAAAATGTGTTAAATATCTCTCTATTTCTGTGTATTTTGAGGTTTATTTTTAGTTTTTTAACCTCCCTTAACTTCCCTCTAGACATTTAAAATTAATAAAGCATTAATTGATAGAATACTTTCCGTTAAAATATTCGTTAGACTAGATTCGAAGAGGGTTAAATAACGAATATAAAAACTAAAATCTCCCTTTTCGAAAACAGGTGCTCAGCGCGAAGTGCCGGGTGCTTTTATTTAATGACCTCCGTGTGACTATACTAAGGATGGGTTTATTCAGAGGAGTCAAGTTCAAAAAGACCGGAAACGTCGTTCCGTTGGATGCACCAAAAGCCAAGTGCAAGAAAAGTTTTCATATTCATTCTGAAAATAAACGATATTTAAAAAAACAAGTTATTTTCAACTTAGAGAATTTGTTCCATTTTAATAGGCTGCATATCAGTCCAACCAACCAAGAGATCTATGGTCTATGCTTTATATGGCATGAAGTAAGGTTACTATATTTTTCGTAAAGTAAACTGGGACAATTTTTTTATTTTTTCAAATTTAATACACAAAAATGTATTTTATATATGATGAAACGAGTAACACTAATAATTTCATAAAAAGGAATCAAATAAAGTTAAAAGTTTAATTATATATGCGATAAGATTTTTCTCCTTCATCAAAGTCTTATTTTTAAAATGAAGTAATATATTCCGCAGCAATTTGAATCCAAATTGATGAGGCATGTTAATATTTCTCAACTGTTTCCTGTGATAGTAATAGTATTTTATTCTTTGGAACAGTGTATCCCCATTTGAGAAAATATGCGTTCATCAACGTTCCCATTATGACGAGGATTATTTTAAGATATTGTACCAAAAAGGTAAAACATCTGTACTGGACCTTTGCATCGTGAGAAGAAGGAGATTAAAAGATCAGGGTGATCAGCAAAGATTTCATTTTTGGTAGATTTATTTTTTTAAAAATCACTTTTTTGGTGGTGAAAAAAATTGGCATATGTTCTGGATTTACCCCTGCCCACAAAAGAGGTAATACTAGAATTTTTTCCCTTTGGAACTCTCAAGTATCACTACAAAAAGAGATTAGAAAAAGCTGCGAGGGTAAGCGAGTCAAAAGGCGGGATCTGAATGTATCTTTATTTTTTTGTGAAGTTCATCAAGGCTTTGCGAGGGAATAAATAAAGTGGGGATTCATCTCTACAAATATATAGATGGGGAATGAAAAGAAAAGAGAATTTGATACAGGAATAAAGTGAATTATGTGGGCGGGGAGGAAGTGATCTATTACACACTGAAGATCCCCTTCAATAGTTTCTTGGGAAAATGACATTCACAGTTATACCCACTTTCCACCTTGAACATTACTATGTATTCCATATAGAGATTATAAATGTCTTGAAAATGACTTTACCAATTTTGATGAGACTATGTTCTATTTAAGGTACTTAAACCTTGAGGACCACAAAAAAGGTTTTATAAAGTTTTTGGTAAAATTATATTTTCAAGTACTTACTTTACCCTAGACCAGTGGTGGCGAACGTATGACCCGCGGATCCAATACTGAGCCACGAAGGTTTTTTAAATGACCCACGCGTTGATTTTTATGATAAACTTATTTTTTATACCATAAAGAGAGAACAGACAATCGAAAATATTAAAGTATAAAAATCTAATGTAGAATTTATAAAAAAAAAAAAAATATTTCCAAGTGGGCGATTCGTAAGAATGGATTTAACCGAATAAATACTTAATTAGTTAAAATTGTTTTCTTGTTGCAGCAACTTTCAAAATAAATGTTTTATTTCAACTTAACCATTTTTTTGTTTATGGTATTCCTAAGATAAATTATTAACATAAAGTAAAGAAAATTTTTGAAAAATTTTCTTTACTTTTATTTAATATGTTTCACCAAGAACCTACACCATTCTCCCTTAACAAAATTATTAAGATCTTTAATATGGAAAAAAACAAAAACTCCAAAATACTAATTTTACTGTGTTATTTCAAGTAATGATATTTTTGATTTTTCACTCTTATGCTTTCTTCTGAGAAATGATGGTGTTTTTTTGTTTTTACCGATTTTAAAAACATATAGGTAGTGTTTAAAGTTACTGCATCTTTTATACTGGAGCTTATGGGGTAAGAACATGTAAAACTCATCCATTATATAACAACTAAGCAAATAAAAACTATGAATGTATATGCAAAATCTTGCCTACTCAAAATAAAATTCCCAAAGTTGTCCCAGAGGAGAATATAATAGTATATAAATTAATCTATTGTTTAGATTTCATACATAACGTTCATGTCACGGATATTATGAAAATAACAGTTGGTTATTTTGAAAACATTTGCAATATTCAATTTTAAAATTAAAAAAATAAAAGTGCTTTGAATCGTAACCGCCCATTCATCTGCAAATTAACCATAAGGCATAAAGGCCAAGCCTTTGGCGTCCATTGTGCATGTCTAAAGGGTTTCAGTGTTACTGTGAAGGAGACGGTCACGGATGAATCGCTGACTTGCTGGAACCCCCTTGTATACCAACTCCCTACTCTCTCAAAAAGGACAGATGACAGATGTTAGGTCTATTTTCGAATCACATTTTCTAATAATAAACATCAGTGGATCCTGGATCATTAAACAGAAAATATTGATTACTGAGTTTTGTTTATTAAATCTGTGATTCTCAAACTTTTGATCAGTGGCGATTTGATAAATTGTTGTATTCATCAAGCTGTACTTCACACTAAATACAAATAAGTAATATCTCTAACGGAGGCTAAATAATTTACGGAAAAATAAAGATTTTCAGTACTTTATACGCTTCAATTAATCATATCCAGGGGTGGTTTTACGCGCAGGCACAGTAGGCACGTGGCTGCAGCGGTAAAATTTTAGGAGTGGCAAATTTGTGACAACATTTTATTTTTTATTATTGATGCAGGGGTGGCCACCGGAAAAAATACTTTTAAATTCCAAGTTTTTCCTGGTGTTTTAATTAACAAGTTTTCACTTATACGATGAGACAGAGTATATAGAAATTGTAGAAAATAAAATTATAACTTCCATCAATTTCAAAAGTTTAGACAGGCAAATAGAACTTATTACGCGGATTGAGGATTATTGAGATTAATTTGTAAATAATCAAATGAAACATATAATTTCTACAATTGTAAAATAAACTGAACGCGGAATCGATCAAAAGACGAAAAGCGTACGTGGATATCAATGACAAATTCAAGGCCATTATTCATTCAATTTAAGAAGATGTCTCTAGTAGATTTGGAAAAAGCAGGACAAAATCAGCTTTCACTCTTTCCCGAAGATCTTGGGGACACGGTTGTTTCCGAACTTATTCATTTGAAGTCTCATTTGGCAGCTCAGATCCGGCAACCAATCCAACGAATCTTAGTTCGTTATGTCAGTGGCTACGAGAAGAAAATCAGCATCATATCTGAATATCGATATACCCCGGCATCAAACTGTACAACAGAACGTTCTTTTTCCTGTTTAAAGCACATTAAAAATTATTTGTGATGGACAATGACGTAAAATAGACTTAACGCTTTAGCTTTGTTATAAGAAATCATTAATTTGAATGAAATTATTAATTATTTTGCTTTCGAGAAAGCCCGTCGCAAAGATATATAGAATTACAAGATAACGTACGTTTTAAATATATACATTACATAAGATTTCAAACGATGTTTGATTTGTTATTTAAATATGTACCTATACCTATCAGTGGCGGTAGCGGTCCATGGATGCTCTGCATCCTTAAAATCTCAGAACGCCAAGGAGTATCTTCCTACTGTTTCATTTATGAATCTAGTTTAGCTTTTTTATTTCGTTTAGCTTTAATTCGAAATTTATGGAACGTTTTAAGATTAGAATATGAATAGAATTTTCCAGATCATATTTGAAGTAATTATCCCTAAAATACTTTGATTTTATGAGGTTGAAAATAAATTAGTTTACATGCAGAGGTACTCGACGTCAGACTTTCATTTAAAATCTAAAAATTGAATAAAAAAATTAATTGTGAAGTGATGAACTAAAAGATGTTTTGGCAGAACTATTTGATTGCACTTAGACGCTTTTTAAATTAATATTTTGTCTGCTTTTATACAATTGTTTTACAAACAAACTGACCCGAAGGCTTGTCTAGTGAGCAGAGGGTGTGGGAAGCATCACCATGCACAATCATGTTCAAACCTGTCGCGACACGCTCGCTGTTTGCCAGTAGGAGCATTAAATAGCCACAATTCGATCCTGGGAGCCCATGGTATTTAGGCAACTGAATTGGCATATCAGTTAAGGGTACGACTACCGCACGGCGCGGCCCTGCCTAGCATCTATTTGTACACTCAGCATCAAAAAAACTGGATACTCGAAAATTTAAACAAAAAAAAAAAAATAGAATAAAATCATTTTTTTTTTTAATACATTATTGTCGTCGGCTTAGAGTGTAAAGCTACTAACTCCATTTTTTTTATCATATATGACATATTAATACCGTTCGAAAGAAAAAGAGATACAGCATCGTCCAAGTAAAACTGCTACTTAAAATTACGACCGTAAGTTGTAGAAAAAATATGAAAAATAGTTTTTTCCATAACATCAATATTAAATTTTGTTTGTTTTTTTCTCAGCCCTGTAAAATTTCCTTGTTGTGAGTTAGCAGGTTTACTCTCTAAGGCAACGTTATGAGTACGTCAAAAACAATTTTATAATTAGGTAGATAAAATATTAATAAAAACAAATAGGCTAAGTGCAAGCCGTAAACGCAAACCATAATTTTTTACATTCAAACTAATTATTTTATAGCAACTAAAAAAATATTTATTGAAAGTAACTCAGACAGAGCCTCTAAGATAGAAAGGTGAATTGTTTTTACTTTTGCCCTTGGAAGTAGTCAAAGTGAAGATAGACTAGTCCTCTCTGTCTTTAATATCAAATGAAAAAATCTAGATTTTAGCTAATGTGAAATTTGAAAAATTATAATAAGTGAGTTAACGACGAAATTTGCGAATAATAAAATAAAATTTTCAAAAATGAAGGGTCCTTTTTTGACAGCATCCTCTGGCTGAAAAGTCACCGCCCGCCCCTGAACATATGTATGTCGATTTTACTTGAATGAGTAAATTTATTTTGAGACATGAGCGGCAATTTTTCGTGTATACTCTATAATGATATAACATTTATATTAAAGTATTGTACATTTTCATTTTTTAAATATTATTTATTCTTTAAAATAAATGAAATTTTCTCTCGGGTTATTTTGCTCTCTTACATTCTTATTTTCATGATTATTTTATTTGAAAGAATTTCATTGAAAGAAAAGCATAATTAGAAAAAATACAAATTGAGAAAGTAGGTAATTATTATGTTTTAATAATTAATTCATTTTCAAAAAAGGGTTTAATCCGGTTTTAAAAGATTCTATATAATTTTTGAAATATTCACCTGAAAACGTTTTTATAAATAAGCAGGTAAACTCGAACCAGATTGCTGGCCGAATTCTGAAGTTAATTATAGGTGCGTGTATGAGAATGAGAAAATGAAGGGCAATCAGCTGCAGGGGGCATCCGACAGCTTGGCTTACTTTTGGAAGACCCTGCAACGCCTTCAGGGGCATCTTGAAAAAACTATGGGGCCTTAATCTATTCTCTCACTCTGGGAAAAAACTTTTCCACGAAGTTTGATCTATTCTCTCAGACAATTTTATTAAATTCCTTTTAGGAAATAATAGCCTAAAATCGTAATCATTCTTTGTTTTTTTTTCTTTCTCTGATTAATATTCAGACCATAATGATATTATTTAGAAATAAACCGAAAATAAATTAGAATAAAAGTGAAAACTTTTTCCAAGACTCGGTACGATTTCCGAAAATTTTATTGATTTGGCAATCTTTTTCAGCGAACAATTTATCAATACACATAAGTAGGGCAAATTTTAGCTTATTAGCTAGTGACAGCTCCTCATATGAGATATGTATTATATATTTTTTAATTTTCTGCATGTTTAAACCTTAAGTTCTTAAGATAGAAATCTAATTTGTCCTGGAAAGATACAATTTTTGACATCAGAACGACGTTATACGACTTTCCATTCTTGAGTTATCGATGATATTAGAATCCAGATAGATAGGAAATATTTTTTTCATTGACACTAGAAAGTGTCACCCATTTATTGGTCGCTTCTATACATATATTGAACATTGGTAATACAAAAATAATAACTATTAACAGTGGCGGATCAAATCAAGTGGAGGCCCTAAGAGGTAAAATAACGGGGCTCCCAAAATCAGTTAAACAAAGAAAAAAGAAAAATTCTGAACCATGAACGATTATATCCAAATTTTGGTACCTACTTAATAACAAAATATTTTTTTTTCTCTCAAATAATTTTTCATAAAATATATTTAATAAATACTGGAAAGGATTGTCGTATCCGCAAGATAAACGAAAGAAACCTCTTTTATCCCTATTTCAGATAATCTAATATATATAATAAAAATGAATGAGCAAAACAAAAAAAACATTGAGAATCTTTGTAACATTACTAAGGAGAGAATACTGTTTTTATAGTATTCACGTAGAACTCAAAAATAAGAATAGCACAAGAAAAAGAAGAATATAATTTAATTCAAAAATAAAAACTCTAAACGCCATTTTAAATCGAGAAGTGTATTAACTTAATACTAATTTATTTTTAAATAAATAAAAAAATAAATGCATTAATCTAAAAGCCCAATAATTCAATCAAATATATAAAATGCACAGGATATATATAGTAATTTATAAATAAATTGATGATAATTTATTCCAATTAATTTTTTAATTTACTTGTCAAATGGTACTTGACTTCTAATAGGCTCATCACAAATTAGTTTAACTTATTTCTAAATAATTCATTGGCCAATTGGGAAATCATATTTTTATTATTTCCTGGACTGGCATCCATTGAATTCTCAGCTATATATCTACCACACTCTTTTTAAAAAAACAACTTTATTTTAATATAAGGAGTAAGGAGGAGGAGAGGCAGGTGTGTGGGGTAAAGTGAAATGACCACATCAAATATTTTTTACTTTATTATTATTTATTTTCAATAGAAATCTTTAATTTCCTACTATCGGAATTCGTCTTTTTTATTAAATAAAGAAATTGTTGAAATATTGATATAGTATACAATATTCTAATATTACTCTCATTCTAATGATTCAAATTAAAATTCTAAAACTTAAAAATACTGGATTTGGTTTTCTGTTTTGATTCCAATTGACCAATGAATCATTTATATAAATAAAAGTTAAACTTATTTATGATGAGACTATTAGAAGTCAAGTACCATTTGACATCAAGTCATTTAAAAAATTAATTGGAATACATTATCATCCATTTATTTATAAATTCCTATATATACCGGGTGTGCATTGTCAAGTGCAAACTACTCGTATTGCTAACATTGGATTTAAGAAGTCGGTTAAATAGGTATAGTAGTCAGGCCCGTTTTTTATGGTTCCTACAAGTTAGTTAATTCAGATATTAATATGTAGGTTTGCATTCATTTGTAGGATCTGGCATTGATTTGTGGAAGTCTGTCTTATTACTAATTGGGATTATAGTATTCTGCCTCCTATGATTAAATCAATTATAAATTTTGTCAAGTCCTAAAGTCCTAGATTTGTACAAAATTTTATTTAGTTCTCACAAGCAGAGATTAGCTGAGGTAGAGTGAGGTCATACCATCCTTGTTAAGGTTTTGACCAGGTTTCCTTAACAACTTATGGCAAATGCCGGGATGGCTAATGCGTCGCTTGCTCCTTGTATCGGGTTTTTACGCGGAATTTTTAAATTACTTTTTGTCTTTGATGGAAATCTATGGTCATGTTATTTGTTAATGAGCATACATTTCTATTTTTTTCCTTTTTCTTTTTTTTTTTTTTACTTGTTTATTATTTGTTAAATTGTTGTAATTAATTTGTATTGATGTTTGTTAATGTATTGTAGCTAGATTCTATTGATGTTTGGAGGACCTAGCCACCGAGGACTTGTGCCTCTAAGCAGGTCTGAGGAATAAAGATTTATTTATTTATTTATTTATTTAACTCCACCTTAGTTTGGTGAGTCTTTCCATTATCCACCACTTATTGAGTTAACTTGTTTGAGACCAATCTTTATTCTCTTGCGCCCCCTTTACGCCACAAAACACTTGCGCCCTGGGCACATGCCCATTTTGCCCAGTTATAGAATCAGGACTGATAGTAGTAAGATTTTTAAGGGGATTTAAGTGATGAAAACAGAAAAACAAATAAGTGACGTAGATGTATTTGAGCTAGAGCTTACACAAAGTTTGGTAGCACACACACACACACACACACACACACACACACACACACACACACACACACACACACACACACACACACACACACACACACACACACACACACACACACACACACACACACACACACACACACACACACACACTAAAAGACATTTAGATAAAATAATAAATATCTTAGAAGTTTTTTTTGGAAACAGACTGCGGTAATATATACGTAGCTGAGAATTGAATGGAAGGCAGGTCCAGGAAATAAATAAAAAGATTATTTCTAATAAAAGAGTATTTATTGGAAGGTTTTTTTCCTCTTATGATTTTTTTAAATCAACCAAATATTTTTAATCTTTCTATCATCATCAATAGTACACTCGATTCTAGCCAACGAGCACTGAAAGTGGAGACAGAGAAAAAATACATGCTTCCTTCATTGACCATTTTGAACTCTGAGAGAGGAAACGTCGGTTTCAAAAGATTTTAAAAGGAAAACCTTCTAATAAATACATTTTTATTGGAAATAATCTTTTATTTATTTCCTGGACTACCTTCCATTTAATCCTCAGCTATAATAAAATAAATATATCTGTTAAAATATAAATTTTTCACTGTTCAGTAAATAAGATTTTTTTGTTGACCAAAATGCCGTGAATTCGCCCATGTTTTTTTATCAAAATAGTTTTAGCGGTTTTTGAGATATTTCTAAAATACAAAGTAAAAAAACCACTTTTTACTTTCACATTTATTTTTTAAAAAACATAATGTATAAGTATTACAATTAACTTCCGGGATCTTGACACTGAGAGCTTCATCTCTGAGATGAAAAAGTTAATCTCACTATGTCACTTCTAGGTGAAAGGAATTAATGCCCTTAATAGTTTTAAATCTGATTTAGAACAAAAAACCTCCAGAGGCCAAAAAGTGACCAAGAATCCATTGGTCCGTGCGTACGTCTGACGTGTGAACATATGCACCCCCTGCATTTCGCAACTATAATAAGTCTCAGATTAACGAAATTCGAAACTTAAACTAAAATCTTACCAGATTTAAAATCAATATAAAGAATCTACATGTGAAATTTCGTTTTGATATTCACACCAGTTTTTGAGCTAGAGCGTACACAAAATTTGGTAACGTACTAACTGACATTTTGACAAAATGATTAATATCTCGTAAAATATAGTTTTTTTCGATGTTCACTCATTAGAGATTATTTGTAGAGTAAAACGCCATGGTTTTTCTCAATTTTTTTTTATCAAAATATTTTCAGCCATTTTTGAAATATTTTGAAAAAACGAAGCAAAAAAAAACATTTTTTTCATGCACGATTAAAATACTTTATTATATCCCCTTTACCTGTATGGTAAAGTAACAAGGATATGGGTATTCGAAATACTGCAATTAAGTGTTGATACCTGGTAAAATGACCATGAAAATGTTTATTACAATTTTCTATAAATCTAATTTTTTCTTTTAAATGTATCAATATTTTATATACCTACCTAGTAGCTAATGAGATTTTTCGCTGGTTTAAATCAGGCATTTTTAAAAGTCTAATGTATCCATTATCAAATGTTTGACATAATAATATTTCCTATCTCTAATCTGTAGGTAATCCTTTAAATTAACTAAAATGAAATAGGCCTCCTCATTTAAAGAAATATTTTTAAATAATAAATTAGGGAACAACATTCAACAACTGTATTGCGAATTATATATATTAAAATGAAATAGCAAAAATTAAAATAATTAATGCGTAAATAGTATGATAAAGATCCTAAGAATGGAAGAGGGTGGACTCGTGAGCCTTGAGCCCATTGGTCTCCTAATTAATGTAATTTAAAAAATTATATTCTAGAGAGCCAAAGATAAAAGAATTAATCGAATGTATTGTGATGAGAATTAAGGACAATTGATTTGATTTGGAGATATGTGCACATCTGATTATAGTCTTGTAATTAAAGGGGTCAGGTTGGTAGAGTGGTCAAAGAGCAAACCTTCTAATCAACCTAGCGCGGGTTCAAGCCCGACGCACTGGAAATATTTGATTGACTATAATCTGATTCTTTCAGGTGAAGGATATGGGAAAACACCCCTGTGAAAAATTTCCCCAGGAAAAATTACAATTGAGAGTATACTCTCTGTTGTAATCGCCGAGACTCGGAATCGAGTATGGCACTTGAAGAAGAAGAATTAAATTATAATCAATGGGACTCTTGATGAAGCCTAAATAAAATTGGCGAAACGTTGCACAAATCAATGTGAATTCTTTGATTTTCTAGTTTCTTGTCAAATACCTGCGAATGTACTTAATTTATTATATTCTAAAAAAATGCCTTAAAATTTAAATTTATCAATACAACTAATATAAAAGTTGTAAGTAATAATAAGTTTGAGCAATGGATTGACTAGAAGTTTAAGATTATTATTTTTGGTTGTAGGTGTTTCAAGTGGAATAGCGTTTTGTCAATTTACGGATAGTCTCTGAATTTTCGGATATCATTGTTCTCCGTCCGCTCATAGTATCAATATTTTAATCCTGTCCGCTATCAATAAGAGTAAAGGATGCAAATATTACTATTTTTTTCTTTTTTTTTCAATAAAAAATAAAAATAAAATAATAATAATAAGTGTTCCGTTCTCATTTGATGGGCTTGAACAGGAAACAATTACTTTGAATCCCTATATCTTAGTAATGAATTTGATAATTAATATTTATTGAAGGAGACAATAAAAGAGTGTGTCTTCTGGTGGAATTATAAATTTTATTTATTTATAACATTATAAATATATATATATATATATATGTTAACATTAGATGAAATATAAACATTCTAAATAAAATGTATTATTGAATATCTGAACAAAATTAATCTGTTTCGATTCCCCAAAGAATCAGACAGATGGGAATTTGTAGTAAATATATATATATATATATATAATCGTTATAAATAAATAAAATTTATAATTCCAGCAGAAGACACACTTTTATTGTCTCCTTCAATATATAAAAATTCGGCTAGCCTCGGCAAAAACTTTCCAATTTAATTACATTTAATTATATTATAAGCATCTACTGAATTTAAAAACGATTTTTACGAATATTTTAATTATATTATAGTTTTTTAATTTTATCAAATTTAATCAAGATTTGAGTTATATTAAATAAAAATTGAACATACCAAAAAAAATTTCTCAGGGGTGATTTGTTTCGGAAGTATTTCAGATTATCATTATTAAGAATTAAATTTTATATATCTTTCATATTGTCCAAGTATAAATTCACAAACGCGCACTTAAAAAAAAATCATACATTTTAAAATGAATTAAAAGAGAAACAATTAAAGACGATCCCGAAATGACAGCAATGCGCGACTGGAAAACGTGAACTCCCAGGTAATGCTACACTTCCAAATGATTCGAAGCAACTGGAGAAAACTAGGAGGAATCAACTTTAAGCCTGAACCCTTCCCTCTACTCCGGCGCCAATGGGCTGTTTACTTCCCCTCCAGTGCTGGAGAATATTAGGAAGATCTACAAGTGGAGAACTGATTCTTTAATAAGATTTAGAATCACAGTATAACTTCCTATTTCACAATTAAATTGATGATTTTCATTTGAGACCGGCCATGTCTTTGAATAACAAACCCCTTTAAGATAGTCAACTAAACATACACAGAAGGATATACTATACTTATTTCGCTAATACAGTGATTATAATATACAAAATATTAATAAATCAATCTTTTTTAAAAATTAGAGTATTTATCAAGTGTCATGAGTTAATAGTTGTATCAAATTTTTAATCCGATTGAATTAAAGGAATTAGTTGTAAATTAGGAGTGTCGTAAAATAAATAAAAATCGTTCATATCTCGTCTTCGGAAAGTCGCAGAGCCTTGAAATTTGAAACTTAAGCTATCTGCAGGCTACAGGGAATATAACAAGATTTTGGCTAAAATAGAAAACCCGGAAGTTGATGTTTACGTACGTAAGAATTTATCCCCCCTGCGTTTCGCAACCATAAGTCTCAGAGCTACGAAATTCAAAACCTAAGCTTGAAATAAGCTTGGAGTACATCAAGCTTTTGGTTGAAATCTGAAAACCGGAAGTGGATAGTTTTAATTGATTTTCTCAAAAACAGCTCCAACGATTGTTTTAAAAATTAGTGTATTTATCAAGTTTCAAGACACGCAAACACGGCGGAACGATCTTAGGCCATGGTGGTCAAAACTTGGAAAGTGATGTAGGCCTAACGGAGGGTCTGCTTCCCCCCCCCTCCCAGAAAATTTTGAAGAAAATTGGTACAATTTAACCCATTTTTAAGCAATTTGTAGCTGTAGTTTTATTGTAAACTGAAAGAAAAAAAGAGTTCAAATTTTTGTTCGTAGTTATAATGCTTGCTTGAGTTTAGGTTCAAAAGGTAATAAAATCAAACGAAATTAATTAATTAATTAATGCAAGGTTTTTAGGTTTTGTTAACGAAAACAGATAATATTATAACATTAATTTTACAACTAACAATTTGGCAACAAAGTTGTTTTGGGGTAAAGTAACGGTAAAATTTCTTTTTTTAGGAGGTCCGCTGATCCCCTTGACCCTTTGACAAATTTCCAGGGGGTCAGCTGACGGTTCCGCCGTCCCTGCTCGCAAACCGTAGGTAATTTTTACATATTACATTCAAACGAACTATTTTATAACAACTAAAAAAATATTTATTAAAAGTACTTAACTATAGAGTTACAAAGATAGGAAGTTGGGTGATTTTTATATTTACTATCTTTATTAATTAGTCAATAGTAACTAAATAATGTTTTCCCAAAGTACTCACACTAAGGTTCTTTCTTGATTAATTGCTAATGAGCCCAAAATTAAGGGAGGAGAGTTTTTTTTGTAAATGTTGATAAATTATTTTATTAAATATTAAATACGAGTAGAAGATAGGGGATGGTCACATTAGTTTATTTTACTCTATTTTTATCTGAGTTTTTGCTCTTAGTACGATTTAAAATCTTGAAATATAATCTTGAATGAATAGGCATATCACGGATGAGAAAGAACAACAAACTGCTTCAAGATATACTAAGTAAATTATGTTTATATTTTGTTTTATAGAAAATGTAGAAATATTATATTTTTAAATAAAATGTCTTTTAATTTTGTGATTCTATGTTTCAGTAAATTATTTTATAAAAATTAATCATTTATAATGTTACATCATTCGTATCCATATTAAATTTTATAAAATGAATCACATACAAAGTCGTAGCGTGATATTACGGCACCCGGTGCCCCAATGATAAAATGGCGCCCCCTCCCACTTTTATTACAATAAAAATAAACTGCAACGGATCGTTGCTAAACTTTATCCAAATTCATTTGAAATATTAATATGTTTGTTCCTTTATTATTAATCGGATATCACTTGCAATTTGTAGTTCATATTGACATTAATTCAAAAATAATTCTCATTTAATAGTCGAGGAATAACCATTCTACATTGGATTTTTGACATTTCGGTTATTATTGTAACTATTGCTGAAGACATGGAGGAATCGACTTAAAATCAAAAATAGCCATCGATTCATCATCTAATACTTGAGGAATAACAATTCTACATTAGGTTTTTGACGTTTCGATTATTATTGGTAACCATTGCTGAAGACATGGAGGAATCGACTTAAAATCAAAAATAACGATCGATTCTTATCTAATACTAGAGGAATAACCTTATTGCATTCCATTTTTGATGTTTTGACTATTAATGGAAAACTCTACTGAAAATGTGGAAGAATCGACTTAAAATCAAAAAGACTAAATTTTTTTGGCAAACAACTCAAGCTTGAGTTGTTTGCCATAAAAGAATTTAGTCTTTTTTGATTTTAAGTCGATTCTTCCACATTTTCAGTAGAGGTTTCCATTAATAGTCAAAACATCAAAAATGCGAATGCAATAAGGTTATTCCTCTAGTATTAGATAAGAATCGATCGTTATTTTTGATTTTAAGTCGATTCCTCCATGTCTTCAGCAATGGTTACCAATAATAATCGAAACGTCAAAAACCTAATGTAGAATTGTTATTCCTCAAGTATTAGATGAGAACCAATCGCTATTTTTGATTTTAAGTCGATTCCTCTATGTCTTCAGCAATGGTTACCAATAAAGCCGAAACGTCAAAAATCCAATATAGAGATGGTTATTCCTCAAGTACTAGATGAGAATCAATCGCTATTTTTGGTTTAAAGTCGATTTCTCTATGTCTTCAGCAATGGTTACTAATAAAAAACCGAAACATCAAAAATCCAATATGAATGATTATTCCTCAAGTACTAGATGAGAATCAATCGCTATTTTTGGTTTAATGTCGATTTCTCTATGTCTTCAGGAATGGTTACTAATAAAAACCGAAACGTCAAAAATCCAATATAGAATGATTATTCCTCAAGTACTAGATGAGAATCAATCGCTATTTTTGGTTTAAAGTCGATTTCTCTATGTCTTCAGCAATGGTTACTAATAAAAACCGAAACGTCAAAAATCCAATATAGAATGATTATTCCTCAAGTACTAGATGAGAATCAATCGCTATTTTTGGTTTAAAATCGATTTCTCTATGTCTTCAGCAAAGGTAACGGATAAGAAAACAACCCAGTTGCTATGGTTACTTATAAAAATTCCTCCCAAATTTTTAGCATTTCACAGAGAGAAGCCTATCCATTCTTACTTAAGCAAGGCTAAATGAGCTATATTAAAACTTTCAAATGAATAAATTTTAAAGAATTTAAAAAAATTAAAAAAGTACTTTCTTACTCTAGAGTTAAGTATTTTAAAAATATAATTTTACTAAAAACTTTATTTAACCGTTTTTGTGGTCCCCAAGGTACTTAATTAGGATATTAAATTTCATCAAAATTGGTTAAGTCATTTTCAAGATATTTAGAAAAAACTAAGAAAGTACTGAAATAAAGTACTAATGTTTGTGGGCCGATATGTACCAAAAACTAATCAGCGCTTCATTTTGTTAAACTAATGGTAGGTTTTCACTTTCATTTCAATCGGTGCAAACGGTGTGGAAAAAATCGTGGGCCAAAAAACGATAACATACATCCATCCATCCATCCATCCATCCGCACGCACTAAATGAAAAAATCGCACTTTTTGGCCTCTCGACGAGACCCCTATGTAATTTTTGGCAAAACCGTCACGTGCTAAAATTCAACCTAATTGAATACTTACAATTTGTGACTTTAATTGAGTCCATGGGCTCCGTAGTCTTTACCTGAGGACCCTTTGAAGCCACGCTTGCCCCGAGAGCGACACAATACTTTACCCATGCTTGCATTGATAAAGTAAAAATGTTTTTGTGAATAAACGTTTATTTAAAATTATTAATAAAATGTATTACAGAAACAAATATAAATAGACTATAATTGAATAACATTTTAAATACATACTTAGATGTTCATTTATAATATAAAGTACATTTATCGTTCGGCGATTTTGTCTTTCGGCACCTTTATCGTGGAGCATCTTCATCGTTCGGCGCTGATGCCAGGGCACCACTCGCACCACCGACGCTACGGCTCTGATCCCATAATTTATATTATACGTTAGAAGTTTCTTTCCTTATTCTAAGACAATTAGTTTATTTATTTATATATATTTTTTTTGTCAACACATAAAATTCATAAATGTATAGATACCGTTCTTTTTTCTGACAAAGGTTATTCAGAGACTATTTATCTACAAAATTACAGACTTTCAATACACTTGCCTAAAGCACTTTTTGCGTACTATTTATTAATTAATTTATTACTTTTTAAGGCGACTTTTTTTGCGCTCTCTACTGATAACATCCTTACACAATCTAATAAATTTATAGTTACCTATATAGATTGAAATAGCTTCGAGACTGAATTTATTTCAAATAAAATATCATGCCGAAGAATTACACCGCATATAAACTTGCAGGGCCTCCGCGTGGGTAAGATATGCCTGTGTGCTAAAGAAACGTAGCGCCCGTTTCCATGATCCAAAATTTGTAAATAATTAATTTCAATTCAAAAAATGTTTATTTAGTTGGTAAATCTTATCGTTGTCTTATTAATTTTCATTATATCCAATGTTTCATGACACCTTAGCCTTAACGCATCAGAAGTTATAGTGGCGCCTGGAGCCCCTTCGATGAAACGGGCACAACCTTCATACCCCCACGAGGCGGTCCTGTAAACTTGTGATTTTTAATATTTTTTGCTAACCATCTTGCTTTTTTGCTTTAGCTTCTGCATCTCTATTATTTAGAATAATGCATCATAAATTTCGCAAAGTTGAAATAGTAAAGGTTTTAAAGCATCTCCTCTGCTTGACCATTTAATAGCACTCAATGGATTTAGAGTTAATTGTGAAATGTTTTTTTAACTCTTCCCAATGCTATGTACAACCAGAAAAAAACGTAAATTTCTTGTACAAGAGCTTTTTTAATCACCATTCTCAATTTCTGGAGAAAATAGATAAAAACTTTTAAAACATTTTTAACTTTTTATAACATTTTAAAACATCTTATAACATCTTAAAAACATATTATAACATCTTAAAATATCTTTAAACATCTTTTACATCTTATAAAAATCTTGCGACAGTGAGCGATGAGCTCGGGGAATATTTCCATCACGATATTTCAGCTATGGAAAAGAGGTATCATGGAAAATGGAATCCTAGTATGTTCGCCGATGATTCTTGGATCATCAAGAGGGATGTTCCACAGACGAAATGTAGCATCATTTCTTACTTTCTAGGTTTGAATATTGTGTAGTTAAGAATTTAGAATGTATTAAAATGTTTGATATTATAAATGCCTTTCTCGGAAATGAAAAACCGATTTAGTATTTGAATTAAAAGGAGAAAAAGTACTATCGAATCATATATTTTTCTTTCTGAGACAAAAAAAGAAATTCTTATTTGTTCCTCAGAGTTATTGTTTTTGACTTTAGAGAATTTGGAGTCGAAACCAAGTGGATAACTGGATAACGCAAGGAAATTTTAATAATTATTGTAATTTCATTCACCATGGAAGATTTTTCTATTAAATATTAAAAAATACTATTGTTGTCCTAATATGAATATACCATATACGATTAATAGGTCCATCTAATGGATTGGCGGTTGTCTAAACGTAAGGGGTAATTTATTACGGTTTTGTTTATGTTGTTGAATGGATTGAAATGGATCATTGGCTAATAGAACAGTGCTACGCAACATAAATACAAATACATTTGAAAAGTCAAAACGGGTGTGTGTCTTTATATTTTAAAAAGTTACAACAAGAGATACATTTAAATATAAAATTAAAGATTATGAATCGGTGCTTTTGGGCTCTTAAAAACCTTTGGAAACAGATGCGGTAATGTCTTCGTCAAACATTATAATGCCAGTATCGATAGGTAAAAGTTTGTGACACCTTTTTGGAAATAGTGGGAATGTTTTTCAAAAAATCAGCTCAAGATTCAAACAATGTATACCCGATAAAAAGAATTTAGTTCTAGGACAAATTCTAGTATTTTAGTAGACACGTGTTATTTTCATGATCCGATATCGGAGAAGTTCATCCCCTCATGTGACGATGGATGAAATCCCTCTGATATCGCAATATAAAAATATTTCTACTAAAAATTCTAGAATTTGTCCCTACAAATTAAATTCTTTCTCTTTTAACTTGGTCAAGTATTGTAATCGATTAAAAATGAATGGGAGCTTTTTTTCCTTCTTTTTTTCGAAATATCTCAAAAAACGGCTGAAACTATTTTGGTCAAAAATTAACAATTGAGCGTAACCATGACATTTCGAGTCTACAAAAAAGCCCTAATAAGTAAACATCGAAAAATAATATTCTTCGAGATAATAATTGTTTTGTCAAAATGTCTGTTGTCTGTCTTGTTGTCTGTTAGTCTGTGCGTTACCGAATTTTTTGTGGACGAGCTAGCTCAAAAACTAGTGTGAATATCAAAACCAGTTCACACGTAGTTTTGGTCTATGAGTTAGTCTGATTAGATTTTGGTCATATACTAAAATTAAGGGGGTGGAGGGGGGTTAAAAATTAAAAATCTAGGCTCTTGTACCAAACTCAACCAAATTTTGTATACATAATCAATGGGACCCCAGAAGTCTAAAAATGCAAAAACTAACCGCCCAAAGGGGGGTGTACAGTCAAAAAATGAAAATATAGGCTCTTGTACCAAATTTTGTATACATAATCAGTGGGCCCTCCAGGAGTCTAAAAATGCAAAAACTAACCCCCTCCCCTATATGATTATAAATAATTTTATTAAATATTAAATATAAGTGAGGGGCCAGGTTGTATGGTAGTCAAGTGGATGGCCACATCAGAACACGTCAGCTTATTTTAATAAAATTAAAGTATAAATAATTAAAAGATTGCAGTTTTCTTCATGCGACTAAGTGACACTTCAAATTAAACTAGGCATCAGGGGCAGTCCATAAATTACGTCACACGAATTTCAAGACTTTAAGGCCCTCACTGTAGTGTGAAGTCATAATACTCTATAATTTAATAATTGTATACTTTTTTTTTATAAATTAAACTCAACTAAAGGGATTTACAAGAAAATAATTATACGCCACCCGCTCTATATGTTCTTCTGCTGAAAGTGTAAAAATTAAGGAGAGATCAGCTGATCGCCCTATATGTCAAATCGTTTATTGTTTTTTGGGATATACCCAGGGCGATGAGGGACTCCGCCGCTTTATGCCACCACACTCCCTTCCACGAGAGTGTGATGGCCTGGACCCTGACCGAGGCCGTCCCGACGCCAAATCGCTCCGCAATATTATCCACCAAACTGGAGTTACCCCTATATTTTTCAATTTTGTTTCGGTGGGCAAACCCAGTCCTGCAAGCGCGGAGACGATCTACACGTCCAAAACCCACATCACCCCCCGACGCATCCTTTGCCACGATGTCTGGCTTTCTATTGCCCGCCGAGCTGGAGTACAAGTACTGCAACTCGACACGCATTAATAAGGTAAAATAATATGATCAAAATGAAGAAAAAAAAAAAGATGCATCGGCCGGGAATCGAACCCGGGCCGCCCGCGTGGCAGGCGAGCATTCTACCACTGAACCACCGATGCTTATATACAATAGGACCTAAATAGAATATTAAACTAGTTATTTTTTTTGAGATTTGAAAAGAAAGTACAATTTTTTTTATAAATTCGTCGGTATTTGTACAGTGCTTGGACTTGAAGTATATTCACTGAAGCACTTGCTTGAAATCAACTAATGATTGTACTCATAAGATTATTGATTTTTTCATTTATTTGGTATCCTAGTAACTGGCATTGAATTCTTAAATATTGTGAAAGAATCTTGAATTAATCTAAAATGAAGAAAATAGAAATCTGGATAAATGGAATAAATAGAACTCCTCTTCCACTGTATTTGGATGATGATACAAAAATAATTAATGATTCATCAAAAGAGAAGTTGAAGGAAGAAGTGAATTTTTTAAATTTTGATAAGCGCCAAGAAGAGGTCTCATCTATTTCAACCTTGGGAAAAATAAGTTCTTTAGAGGATTATAATTTTCAACAACCTCTTACACAATCTGAATTAGATTTATTTAATCTTAGTCAAGAAGAACAGGAAGATGTGGATAAACATTTTTTTAAAAAGAGTGAAATTGAAGAAGTCATCGAGTTCTATGATCCAGAAGAAAAAATAATTTTAACTGAGAGCGAAACATTTTTTATGCTAGATATTCCAAGTTTAGTTGTCGATATCGAATCCCCAGAAGCTGATGCAATTATAAAAGAAAATGAACATTTTGTATTTATCAGACAAAAAGATAATCGGAGACATAAGGCGGATGCGGAAACTCAAACGGATTTTAAAATTCTTAAAAATAAAGAGACGTTGGCTCCAAAGTTTAAAACATCTGATAAAGGATCTCTCGCAAGTACCTGGAATGCTCATTAAATAATTTGCTGATAGTGGAGTAGAAAAACAAAAATTGTTACAACTTTATTTAATAAAATCATCATCATTGAGTATACAGTCCTAAGACTGGTTTGATGCAACCACCAGTCTCCACTCGACTCTGTCCCCCGCCAGCTGTTTGACCTCTAAATGTCTAGCATCCCATATCCTCAATTATTTGGTTGAAATATTCTAATCTGGGTCTTCCCCTTTTCTTTCCCACTTTCACCTCCAAGATATCCCTAAGCAGTCCCCCATGTCTCAGTGTGTGCCTCATCATCAGACCTCTTCTTCTTCAGACTCTTCCACAAGATTCTTCTTCTCCTATTCTTCCAAGAACTTCTTCATTTGTAATTTTATCCATCCATTTGATATTCATCATTCTTCTGTAGCCACATTTCGAAAGCCTCTAATCTCTTCTCTCCGCTTCTCTAATTGTCCAGGTTTCACCCCGTACATATGGCTTTGCTCCATACATGTCTTCAATAGCATCTTCCTGTTTTCTAAGCTGATTGAGTAGGAGCATAGTAGTTTTTGTTATTGAATTAAACCCCATTTTTGCTTGGGCAATTCTTGATTTAATTTCGTTTTCGCTCCTCCCATCCCATATGTTATTTTACTTCCTAGATAGCGGAATTCCATAACTCCATCTAGGTTTTCTTGGTTAATTTTGATGCATTCCTGTCTCGTTAGTTCTTTTTTTGTACAAACTAGGACCTTGGTTTTATTCTGGTATATTTTCATTTTCATTTCTTCTATTAGGATTTGGTTAATTCCATTCAGAGCGTCCTCTAATTCTTTTTTGTTGCTTTAATAAAATAAGACTTAGAATTTTATTTAGTTTAAATTAACTCTCTTTTAATTGGTAAACAAATTCGGATTAGAAATGATTAATTTAGAATACCTAAACTCAAATTCAAAATCTAATAACTTTTAAGGAGATAGGTGTTGGTTCTAGGTGAAACATTTTTATATAATAATAAAAATTGCGTAAAATTGCGAGGTAGGTTTCACAAAAAAAGAAAATGGGTTTTTGAATTCGATATGTAAGTCCAGCTTCAGGAGTCAGATAAATTGGAAATTGGATCTTTTAGAATCCACCGAAATTAAATTATCTCCAAAGAGAAACAAGAGGGTTGTCCTCTGCTTGAGGCAAATAAACATACACACATATATATCGAAATCGTGTGTGTATGTTTATTTACATCAAGCAGAGGACAACCTCTTTGTTTCTCTTTGTGAATCAACAACTCTGCTACTCTCGGCAAAACAAAAACTTTTCAATTGAAATAGGCTTTCAAAAAATTTAAATATTTTAAATAACCAATTAGAAGTGAATAAATATCCGGTTTTATGTCCCAACTGGTTTCCAACTATTAAGGGCATCGATTCCTTCCACCTAGAAGTTACAAAATGAAATTAACTTTTTTCATCTCTGAGATACAAGCTCTCAGAGTCAGGACCCAGACAGGGCATCGCAATACTTCCACATTATATTCTATGAATATAAATGTGAAAGTAAAAATACAATTATTGATTATATATTATAATAATTAATTAAACATTCCTCTCTTTTGTTCGGCACATTGCATATATAGAACACATAAGAGTAGCAGCTCGTCCTGCATGTACCATTTCCTTATTCCTTCTTATAATCCCAGGTATATTTCACCACCATCTAGCTTAAAACTCACTTGTTCCATCTGTCGAAAATATTAATTCTCCGTGCGTTCCCATACCTCCGCCTACACCATACATATTTCCAAAAATTATTATTTGTAAATAAATTTCCAATTTATGTTCGGTTTTCTCTGACTCCTGAAGATGGATGGGCTGACACCCGAAATATATCGAATTCAAAACTCATTTTTGTTTTATTTTATTTTTTTGTGAAACCTACCTCCCAATTTTTATTATTATATCAAGATCTAATAGTGGAGCTGTTATTGATTGGTGTGCCATTTATATAACCGATTTTATGATCACGATTTCACGATCTGTAAAGAAACAACATTTTTTTATAATGTCACTATTCTATTATTTTGATTAAGGACTTGGATTCATTCGGTCGATACAAAAAATAAAAATAAGAAATTTTCAATGGAAAGTCTCTTTCGTAGTTTCTCAATCTAATCGAAACGTTATGATTTGTTTTGAAACATTTTTTTTCTATAAGAACCAAATTCATAAAGTTCCTTTGAGATCATTTAAAAAGGTCTTAAAATTTTTTGTTTTTAATAGCACGCCCGCAGATGGAGTATATTAATTCTTTGCTTCAGCTACGGTAATCATTTAAGCTGTTGGCATTTTTTTATGCTTCCCGAGGGGTGAACCGCGACCTAATATCGTGTACACCTACTTCCACTTCCGGCGCTTTCATTTCCAAATAGAAGACAATAGACAGTGCATTATCCAAAATAATTCCAAAGACGTGTACACCTAATTCCAATCGCGGTTAACCCTCGATGCTTCCAAACCTAGTCGTGCTTCCCTCTTCAGTAGATTGATAAAGCCTGGAGCTGAGAGTTACGATGTTATCTCCTCTAGAAATGCAGCGCTTAAAAAGAGTGAATAATTATTTACAAAAAAAAAAGTAGGAATATTAAAAATGATAAAAAATATTTTAAAATTTTCAATTTCATTGTAATTTAATTTCTAAGCCTTTCATTATATACATACTTTAAGATACATTGTTAATGACGAAATTATATACCTTAGGTTATTGGAATGTAGAGTATATAAAACATTTTTGTACAAAATAATTCCTTATTATATGGAGAGGAAATTTATTTAAAATTATTTGCTGTATATAAAATATACATGTAGATAATTATTATAGAATATTCCGTTGTTTTACTAATGCTGTGCACTATTCCATTGAATATTTTATCTAACAAAAAATAACAGAGTATTTTATAATAATAAAAATAAATAATTTATATTTTACAAAATAACAAATATATAATCACAAGGTGCAAAATCAATATTTTAAAACATATATTGTTTTGATGATACATCATCACCCTTATGCCAAAATCACGAATGTGCAAAAAACCTTATCCTGATTTACATTATTTGAAAATTTTCTATATAATATTTACTACTTTCGTGAATATAGACCACAAGTTTGAGGTTCATTTAATCATTTTATCACAATTGTATCTCTAGCATAGATATCTGGTCAAAAATTGGATTGAAAAATCAGAATATTTACACATTCGTGGTAGTGGTATAAGTGTGAGGAGATGTAGTGAGGATATTATTATAGTTTTAATCATTTTAGCACAATAAATTTTCTTATATATTTTATTTACAAATTGGTTACCTACTTTAAAAAATTAGTAATTTTTACTTATTGTTTATTTATGTATGTTAATGAATTTTCATGAAAATGATTAATCAATTTATGACTTGGTAACCACTCTGGTTTTCCCCCTTTGTGCATAAAATCTTTATCTAATAGAATAAATGTTTATGATTTCGTAATAAGAAGAAAAATGATGTCTCAAAATTAAATAATTTTAATATTATTTAGTTATTTTGATTATTTATGTCCATCGATTAAATTAATAGGTTGTTGCAGGGAAATGACCGCTTATGCAAATTTTTTATTTTATGACAAGTCAACTTTGCTGACTTTCAATTTCAAATAAAATAATTTTCAAATAATTATTTATAAATATTCATTCTTATCAAACACATATAGGCACAGATTGAAAATATCTCCTATTTAAATATAAAAAAATCTTTCTTTGTTCTTTCAATATATATAATGATAGAAATGTTTATATCTATATAGAAAGAATAAAGAAAGATATTTTTAGATTTAAATAGGAAATATTTTCAATCTATGCCTATATGTGTTTGCCAAGAATGAACATTTATAAAATGACAAATATACAAAGAAGTCAATTTGTTTGAGCGCTGAGGAAGTCAACAAAGTTGACGAAACGTTGGCATAAAATAAAAAATATGCATAAGCCATTGACCCTACTTCCCTACAACAACTATTAATTAATTAGTTAATAGAATATTTATCTTCTTATGAAGCATACACAATCAAAATTTTTCGAAAATATTATTGGTAATTAATTCAAAAATCTAACTAGAACAATTACAGAGTAATCAATTAATACTTTGAATTATTTATAGTAAAGATTTTATTTGCTGAATTTGTGTTTGATTTTTTTAAAATTTTAGTTAAGTCTAAAGAAAAGAAAAATAATCAGAAATTAACAAAAATTTCTATGTTTTAATTAAGTAGAAACAATTAATACAAATCTAAAATTCATTTTCATTTCAAATTGAGCAAATTTTGCAAAAGGGTTGATTAGAATGTCAAAATTCAAAATCAAATGACCATAGATAAAATCGGATTTGTAAAAATTTCATAATCAATGAAAAATATGGTGAGATTGCACTTTGTAAATATGAACAAATAAAATATATATTATGTATACTATTTAAAGAAAAAACAACTTTTCGGTATTGAGCTATGTTCCTTTTCCCATTAATTAAAATTATTGAATAAAATAAAAACCATAGTGACTTTTTAAAGCTAGCTAAAAAAAGATAAAATTAACTGAAATTGTAATTTGTGTGAATCGTGAAGCAAAGAAGAGATATATTTTAAAAGAATAAAACATTAAGAAAATGAAAAATTGCAAGAAGTTGTATAAATCTTTGATATGAAATATAATTTCCAAGGAATAATTAAGTCTTAGAACATTTCTCTAGAATTCGATCATTTGGTAACCAAAAATAATTATTGCAAGAAAACGAAAAAAATTATATAAAAATTCACTATTTGAAAATGCTTTTTAGTTAGATATGAAATATGTTTATAATTATTTGTCGAGTATAAAAATTGATGATTTTAACATCTTTTCGCATATATTATTCGAATTTGAAAACCTAATAGCAAAAATAATGTGAAATAATTTACTTGATTTATATATAGATAGGGTCTATAATTATTTATAATTATTCGATATATGAAGGACTATATATTTTTATTATATTAAATGGTTAAGGCGTTTTGGATTCATGTATTTTAGGCGTTTTGGATTCATGGATTTTTTTTAGGAGTTTTGGATTCACATATTTATTTTAGGCGTTTTGGATTCATGGATTTATTTTATGATATGATAATTATATTTTTCTATTTTAAGCAAATTAAATTTTATACACATATTAAAAAATGTTTTAATGTTATATTGTTGGAATTTTTACTCATAAATTAAATTAAGTTGTTTTTAAAAATTATTTTAGAATTATGAAAAATAAATGTTAAAGCCAGATTGATAATCAAATTAAAATTAGATTACTACGTAGGTTTCACAAATAAAATAAATAGTGTTTATGAGCAAGACTAAATATACATTTTCGCTTCAGAAGTTTAAATGGACCGATTGACAGTTTTTCTTTTATTTGGGAAAACTACCTAGTAGTCTTTTTAGTAGTAATTTTAATTTTATTAAATATGTCGACCCCCAAATCAACACCAGGCAACCTCAAAAAGATTGATACGTCTAATTATATGTTAAAAATGATTTTAAAAAATAAATTTTAATTCTATTACATTATAAATTTAAATAAAAGAGCATAAAAACAAATTCTGGTGGTGAAGTGACTTTGTGGATGTGATTTGATATGATAAACAAATGACATGACAGCGATGTAAATAGAAAATTTTCATTTATTTTTTATAATATAATGTTCTTGAGCACATTATTATAAGAAATAAACAATTCCTCAAAATTTTTTTAATGATGTATCAAAAGTCTCGGGATGAAATATCACTCAATGAAAATATTGATAGCCTATAAAAATATTTTTTTTTGTATTTATTTAATGGATCTTATTTGCATTATTTATGTATAAAATTATAAGATGAATTTCATTAAATAAATGTACATACAAATAAATCTTGTAATAAGTGGTGTTAGCTATTGAACAGAAACACTGCTATAAAAAATAGTTTTCTAATTAATATATTAAAGAATAATTAATATGTCAAAGAGTTGTTTTTGACCGCGTTTTTAAACAAGATATATATCGCTAGACTACTGCTGGTTGAGGCTATTAGAGTCTGCTGAATCTTAAGTCTGGACCAAGAGAATGAAAAAGATGTGATCTATCATCATTTCGCGATTAGCCCTCATGACGCTTTTACCAAACACGGATAAGATCACCTAGTGAATTTGTCATCTGAGATGTTATATACTTCAATCCCCCAGTCCAGCGCGCTCAATCTGTTAACACGTGTGTAAGGTGTCGCTATCAATTAATCATGAGTTCAGATATTATTATTACTTAATATCTGACAAAAATCACCTGCATTCGATTCGCGATTGGATCAAATGCAAGAAACTCATGATTAACTGCTATAAAAGTTGAAAGAAAGAAAGGCCTACTAATCATCCAATCAAACATAGTAGACTTTTTGAAGGGAGGATATTACAGAAGAAACCGGAATGGGATCGTTCTAGTTCGCTCTGCAAAAGATTGATGAGTAAGATGTGACTGTTATTCCTATGCTGATATGAAGAGGATGGCGATGGTCAGTGGTGGATCGACAAGACCAAGCCTTCTGAAGATGATGATGATGATGAGTTACTGAAGTTGTTAAAGAAATGTAGAGTTTAAGGAATAAGATTTATATAAAATATTTGTTCATATAAAGTTGTTTTGGTTATTAAAAAATATTAATTTGTTTATTATATAATGAATAAAATAATAAAAGTATCTTTTTTTTATCTACATGAAATGAGCTGAACACCAAATAATAATTATAATATTTATTTGTATATATACATGAATAGTGATTTTTGTTCAATTTTGTGTTTAATTATTTAATCAATTTAATTTTTCATATAAACGGTTCTGATAATAATAGTAAAATCAATTTATCGAAATGTTGACAAATAAATAAATAAAATTGTTCAACTTACTAGGCTGTCTTGTCATTAAATTGTAAAATATTCTAAGACTTAAGTTTTTTTTTTAATATAAAGAATAAAAATTAAATGATAATTTGAAATATATTTTACTAGAGATTAACGTGTAATATATTAAATTTGAAAAATAAAACAATTTGTAAACCATTAACATTTAGAAATTTAGACAAGTTTTAATTTAAAAAAAAATAGTTCCTGAAAATGAAAAATTATAATATATTTAGTTTTTTTGAAAAATAAAGTAAATTATAAATATCGTTTTCCAAAATAAAAATATATTAAAAAACAAGAAAGGGTTTTAAGATTTTACCAAAACGTTGAGCTAGTACTATGCCAATAGAAGCCAAAAAATAAAGAGGACTGCAACCCAAAGGAACACTTTTGATAAAAATTGTTCCTCTTCATATTGAGGGGTGCCTCTTGGTGCTGGAACATACAAGATATAATATTATAAGCAGTTAAAAAAATCTATATTTTAATTAGACATACATTTATGATCGAAAATCAGAATTTTAAATAAAATCTACTTTTTGAGAAAGCTTTATTTTCATGTATTATATGATATTATGATGTTTCCTAAGTTTTGTAAGATATGAATATCTAAAAACCCACTAAATTAATATTGATACTTGACAATTATATATAAATATTTATTAGTGAAAGCAAAGGTTTAAGTATCTTTTTTAGGTGTCTTTTTTTGAAAAAAGATGGAAATTATTTCAAAAATCAACCCAGATCTAAAATATTAATAAATGAAATTATCTTTAAGGACCAATCATAGATTTTAGAGAAAATATTTTTACATTGAATATCAGATAGGTTCGTCCCCTTAGGAATCGAACCCAAGCGCTAACTAAGCTTGCCGGGCCGTTAGCCAAACTCTTAAGACAAATCTCTCTCCGATATGCAACATACTAGTATATAAGAAATAAAGCAGCAAATTTTTACTCCTTTCAACTCGAAGGGAATAGTAAAAAATCAGGCTAAACAGAAAAAAGTTTTCAGTGAGGGGCCCTTTAATTTTTTAGTGAAAGCAAAGATTTAAGTATCTTTTTTAGGTGTCTTTTTTTAAAAAAAGATGGAAATTATTTCAAAAATCAACCCAATCTAAAATATTAATAAATGAATTTATCTTTAAGGACCAATCATAGATTTTAGAGAAAATATTTTATAGCCTGGTTTTTTACTATTCCCTTCGAGTTGAAAGGAGTAAAAAATTTGCTTCTTATTTGCTTGCTTATATATGTTGCATATCGGAGAGAGATTTGTCTTAAGGGTTTGGCTAACGACCCGGCAAGCTTAGTTAGCGCTTGGGTTCGATTCCTAAGGGACGAACCTCTCTGATATGCAATGTAAAAATATTTTCTTTAAAATCTATGATTGGTCCTTAAAGATAAATTTATTTATTAATAAATATTTATATTTGATATATATGTAAGTTACGCGTCCAAAAAGTGCAGAATCGACAGCCTTGATGCTATCATCAAACCTGCCGATTCATCAATTTAGGAAGATATAAAAGCTTGCCACAAGGCTTGAACAGACTTGATCAGACCTCGCTCTGCTCACATCTCCACACAGGAACAATACGGTTCACTGTCGGGTCATCCCATCTTAATTATTAAACTTATTTTTATCCTCCAGAATAACCATCAGTTATTCAAGTATTTTATAATCCCTCTTAATATATTCAATTGTAAAACAAAGTGTAAAATTTATAAAGGTTTATGAACTAAAAAGTATTTTAAAAATAAATCTCCCGATAGTTTTTAAAAACTTCCTCCAGGCAATTATAACCATAACTGGTACCATATATGTGCATCAAACGAGGACAATCTCATTGATTTCTTTTTAAAAATCAACACTGCTACTCTAGGCAAAACAAAATATTTTTAGTTAAAAATTATTTTAGTAAAACCAATTAGTATACTAAATATCAAAAATAAAGATACACTATATTAAATGTTTCAAAAATATTTTTATATAGTAATTTATAGAAATAAAAGTATATATTTTTTTAAAGCGATAACTAAGATTTTTGTTTAAATAAAATAATAAGTTAAATAAAATAAATCTAGTTTCCAAGTTTAAACTACATAGTTATTTTGCGATGAATTCAATTTAAAATTTATTAGTAAAAATTAAAATCAAAGTTTTTAAAATAATTTTCTAGAAAATATGTATATAGCAGAATAAATAAATATGGAACCAAAAAAATTTAGTGGTGCATGAGATTAGTGGCAAGGGTTGTATTTATGGTCCCATCCAAACATGTAAACAAGGAAACTCGGGGAGAATGTTAAAATGAAGACTATGCGAACATAATATTTATCAAAAGTAAAAAAGCTTTGGTTTAACAAATTATCATAATTTTGCTTGTGAAAATGTAGAGTATTTTCTAGAAAGATATTTATTTTTAAATGTCGTTTCTATAAATCGCAATAAATCATTTTTTCTGAAAACTGATAATTAAGCTCTCTATATGTGCTTTCCGGAGATATTAAATTACATTATTTTTAATTATATAATTGTAAAACGATAGATGATGTGTGGTATTTGCTATTATTTTTTTATTTTTGTTTCCATCTAGTTTTGATATATTATTTGTGGAATGATTGATAATTATATTCAATTTTTAAAGAATTGTTTTTTCATTAAATTGAAAGTTTCTTTTTGCCAAGAGTAGCAGAATTTTTATAAATTGAACGAGACAATAAAAGAGTGTGTCTTCTGCTGGAAAAATAAATTTACGAGACTATAGTTTCGAGGGCTTTGCACTCTTCATTAGTCTATTATACAATTGATTCACAGGAATTGATGTGTGAAAAATAACTATAGTCTCGTTATAAATAAATTAAAAACTTATTTTTCCAGCAGAAGATACAGTCTTTTTATTGTCTCCTTCAATTGTTTTTTCAATGAATCGTTTAAAGGACAATAACTTATCTTTAAAATGGATTTGTAATTAGTGAGTTTATAATATGGAAACAAATTTATTTCTAAAATTTAATCTACTCTAGAAATCGCTACAGACAAAAAAAATAATTGTAAAATATTTACTTATTAAATTATTTTAAAATCAAATACTTTAAGGTAGTTGTTTCTCCTTATGGATTTTCTTAGGATTTTTTTGAAATTTAGACAGATTATTATTAAAATACTTCTGCATCGATTGGTGGCAAAACGAAATTTATGAACAATATAGTTCCGGAGATATTAAATTCCAAAGATAGAGTTTTTCAGACTCTTATACATTGCACTATAAGGGATATCGGAAAGTTTACATACATATTTAATTATAATTAAGAAACTCTTCTTACCATTTTTATAAAAAACTAAACCAACATTAAACAATAACTAATACATTTTTTAAGAAAATTTTAATTCATAGTTACAACACAGTTTCTGAGATAATAATGAAAGATGTATAATGAAAAATTTACTCTAAAAACAAGCTGGAACAACGCATTTATAAAAAGTGGGCTAACTTTAGTACTTTTTTGACGTTTTTTCGCTTCAGCCATTGTCGGCAACAGCTTTCAATCGCTTATTAAGAACTTTTTGTTTTATAAATTTTCGTACTTTATCTGACATTTCTAAGATAAAATATATACAAGCTCGGACAGTGTTGCCAGATTTGTCAAACGAGCACGGGATTGGCTATTAGTGGTACATAAACAGCAACGAGTTTTGGGCTTATGAATTATGCATCGTTATTGTCTGTTTTAAATACTCTAGCATTAACTTTTTGCTAGTATTGTCGCGAAACAACTACCTTAAAAACAATATTCGTATAAAAAAATGCTACATCATATATCTGAGTATAAATGTTTTTACATGAGTTTTTAGATATTGATAATTTTTTATTCCAAATTTTTATGAAAAAGTAGTGATGAAGATTAACCATCAAATATTAAAATAAATTTTTTACTATACTTGTTATTATTTGGTGACAAAACTTGAAAAAAAAAAAAATTAAAAAAGTTGACTAAAGAAAAATTACCTGCATTGGGGCGAGGTTCTCCAAAATTAAACGACGAAGTGATAAATCCAAAAGGAAAGGCACCAATTCCAAACGACATATGAAAACCTCCGTCTCCCATGCCAAAAGGAAATCCCTAAAAACATTTAATAAATGTTAATTATAAATTATTATTATCGTCCTCGGTTTTTTCCAATAATTAACATCGGTAATTATAAATAGGAATTATTATATAGTATTGGGCATTTTCTGATCATTATCTAGTCTTTAGTGGTTCAAATTAGAATGAGCCGTAATCAATCAGTTGCAAAAGAAATAAAAGATAACAATAAGTTTTTCCATTTAAAAATTTACCTATTACACTGATATAATAATTATTATATAAGCTATTTTTTACCTTTCTTAAAAAAAATAAGCTGACGTGTTCTGAGGTGGCCATCCATTTGACTTTACCATACAACCTGGCCCCTCACTTATATTTAATATTTAATAAAATTATTTATAATCATGTAGGGGAGAGGGGTTAATTTTTGCTTTTTAGACTTCTGGGATCCCACTGATTATGTATACAAAATTTGGTTGAGTTTGGTCAAATGGCCAAGATTTTAATTTTTTACAATCCCCCCCCCCCACCATTTTGGGCGGTTAGTTTTTGCATTTTTAGACTTCTGGGGGTCCACCGATTATGTATACAAAATTTGGTTGAGTTTGCTCAAACGGCCTAGATTTTTAATTTTTACCCCCCCCCCCCATTTTGGGCGGTTAGTTTTTCCATTTTTAGTCTTCTGGGGTCCCACTGATTATGTATACAACATTTGGTTGAGTTTGGTCAAATGGCCAAGATTTTAATTTTTTACAATCCCCCCCATTTTGGGCAGTTAGTTTTTCCATTTTTAGTCTTCTGGGGTCCCACTGATTATGTATACAACATTTGGTTGAGTTTGGTCAAATGCTCTAGATATTAATTTTTTGACCCAGCACCCCCCCCCCCCATTTTGGACGGTTAGTTTTTGCATTTTTAGACTTCTGGGGTCCCACTGATTATGTATACAAAATTTGGTTGAGTTTGGTCAAATGGCCTAGATTTTTAATTTTTAACCCCCCACCCCCCTTAATTTTGGGTCGATATGCACAAAAGTCTAATCAGCTCTTAATCTCAATGGACCAAAACTACGTGTGAAATTTGGTTTCGATATTCACACTAGTTTTTGAGCTAGCTCGTCCACAAAATTTGGTAAAGCACAGACTAAATAACTAACAGACATTTTGACAAAAAAATTATTGTCTCCAAAAATATAATTTTTTTTTCATGCACGATTACAATACTTGACCATACCCTGTATGGTAAAGTAAAAATGGTGACTTGACTGAATCTCGAATTTTCGTTTGAAATGCCAAAAATGAAATTGAATTATATATTTGGTATCTTGTATTTCAGTTGCTGAAACTTAATGTAAAAATTCTATTTTTTTTTTAGTGAAATGGTATATAAAAAAATATATAATATTCCTACACGGTCACTCAAGGTAATTGGGTCCCTTGTTAAAGGTTACTAAGCTAATAAAACAGGACTAAATTCTCAATAAGATCTGTTAGACTTTATTAATATAGCTTTATGGACTTTAGGAAAAAAAATGTCCCTCACTTATGTTCACCTGGGTCTCAGGGGAAATTTAGTCGATAAGTAGTGGTATTTTAACATTTTCTTTTTGTATTATTTTTTCTTGAGCAATATCAAGAGAAAATTAATTTAGGTATAACAAATATTTACAATTTTTAAGTTGTTTGTTTGACAGAAGTGAATTAAACCTTTCCCCTTTCATTTCTTTTTCCGTAACCATAGGGACCTAAAATATTTTTTTTTTTTTTCCTCTTCTATTCTTCTCCCCACCTGGCTATTAAAGTCACCCATTATTATTAATTTTTTTTTTTTTTTTTACTATTATTTCGATTTTCTTCTATAATGTTGTTTAGTAGGTTATAAAAATCGTTCATTGACTGTTCTTCTGCCTCCGCAAATACACTTTATAAAAAGAGAGCTGGCAGAAGATGGACGTGGCTGGCCCCAAATGGAATTTTTAAAAGCGAAATCGACTATATTATATCTCCAACTTAATATCATAAAAAAATTTGAAATTGTTAATAAGTTCGCTTTTTTCACGGATCATCGCCTATTAAAAGTGGAATTATTTTTGAATATAATCTTAAAGAGACCAGGCCCAAAATGTAATAGAAAAGAAATAACAAATATTCAAAACATCAAAACGGATCTTCTTTTAAATCTAGAAGACGAACTAAAAAAATATTAATTTAACAATATAGAACAAATACAAAACCATTACGATATCTTCGAATCAAATCTAAAAAAAATTACAAAAATACGTCAAAAAGATTCCAAATTATCTGAAAATACAAAAAATTTAATAAAACAGAGGAATAAATTAAAAACAAAGACAAATGGAGAGGCCTATGCCCTAAGGGGCCTAGTTCCATCATAATTTGTACAATTGTAAATATAATATAAATATAAATATATTGTAAATATGTTGTAATTTATTGTGTATTGCTTGATTAAATATAATTTAAATGTAAAATTGAACTAAATAAAGGCTATAATAATAATAATAATAATAATAACAAATATTAACTTTTATTACTAAATTATCCGATTATCGGGTCTATTCTTTATTTTTAAGCAATAGGGATGAATTCAAACAAGTTGCTGAAAATAAGCTTGTTTGTTTTGATTTAATCCGATGACTAAAAGATTCAGAATAGAAACGCATGAACACTAAATAGACAAATTGGTAGTTGAGACATATCCGATTACACATAAAAGAGATGTATCCCCCCCTAGTCCCAAGAGTTAGGTCACCTAGTGGGTTGATTAGGTCATTCGTTTCAGCCAAGCCAGAAAAATAATATTCTAAGATGCGGGCAAAATAAAATTATTCAGAGGGCCCACAAGGGGGAGTTAAGACGCAGAGTGAGTCATTGAAATTTCTGGGGATGGGGGGGTTGAAAATTGCTGCAAAATAGCATTATATGCTTAAGATATAAACGGTAAGTTTTATAATTTCAACCAAAGGTAATAAAAACCTCTTCTAATTCTTTAGAAAGCAAAATATACTGGGGGGTTACTTTTCATTAGGTTGAAGTAATACGAAGTTGGTAGGGGTTACTTTTTCATGAAACTGGGGGAGGGGGGGCACCCCTGAATTATTATTAAATAGCTTCGGTCGTGGTACATGTCTGCATGCGCACTGAGAAGTTGATCAATTAATATAAAAAATTATATGATTAAAAATCCTGCGTTCGTGGTAAACTGATATTTGATTCGAAATATGTTCTAAACGTGTCCGATAGATCCTAGGTCCATAGTGGGGATTAAAAATCCCACGTTGAACATATCCTCAGTCGCACATGCAGGTTTGAATGATTCAGGACACATCCAAAAAATGCTCCGGACATCTACCACTAAAGAAAATAATATTAAATAAAAAGATGATAGCCAATGGCCTAGAGCTAAATAAATATGATTCTGAAGAATACCTATATATTTACATGGTTCTTTCTTTTTTCAATTATTAATTTGATAAATAATATAAAATATATTTAATATTTTTTTATATTTTGTGAAATAAAAAATAAATAAGAGCTAGGAAATTTAATTTAAATGAATAGAAAACAATTTATTACCCCACTTGATTCTGGTTCAGTTCGTTGGCCAGGTGGTCGAGGAGGTACAGAATTTCTACAAAAATAAATAAAATTTTTGAAGTGTACAAAATAGAAAATCAATTGTTATTATATTTTAAAGACATGAAATATGTTTTAAAAACATGTTTTGCCTAAAATAGCTGAGTTGAAGTTTATAAGAATAAATCAATGTGTTCTCTGCTTGATATAAATATACACATAATATGTGAATATTATATACATATGATAGTATAATTTGGAAGGCTTTCTCTTCATATTTAGTCTAATATTGTTTATATGAGCTTTAAAGTGTTAGTGAATACTCGTTCAGATATAAATGAAAGTAATTCACATATTGAGTGGTGACAAAAGAAGTTCCAGTTTTTTACAGGTAACTTGTCTCTCTGTCCTTGAGTACATAAACATAGGTGGATAGGAGTTAATCAACAGGAGCATCACTCCAGACAGAAAGAACCTTCTTTTCTCACTTTCTTCTCTACTCATAATGGGATATTAATCTTAGAATCTTCTTCTTCTTAATAGACCTATGGACTGTTTATTCTAACTCGTCCTGCGAGCGTTTTTTAGATCGACCTCTGTTTCTTTTGCCTGCTGGCTTGTTCGTTAAAATTTTCTTGAGATTTCGGTCTTCGCTCATTCTTCCCACGTGTGCGTACCAATTTTCACTTCTACATTTGATCCAATCATCGATTTTTTGAATTTCACATTTTATCAAACAGCGATAGATCAAGGATTCTTCTGAGGGTCTTCATCTCGGCCATTTCCAACATCTGCCTAGTTTTGGCTGGTCTTGTTTCGGCTGTGTAGGTCAGTATTGGTCTTATCAAAGTTTTATATATTCGCACCTTGGCTTCTGTTCTTAGGAACTTATTCGACTAGATTGCGTTATTAAGAAAACCTGAAATCCTTAGGGCTTTAATAGATTGTGTTTTTACTTCTGTCTCTAGATCTTGATGAGAAGTTATCTGAATACCAAGGTACATAAATGACATGACCTGCTCAATTACCCTATCATACACACTGAATCTTGAATCGCGTTGTTGAATAATTCAAATTATGTATTAAAAGCATTAATATTTCTATTAAATGAATTAAAGAAAGGTAAATGCTAGTTTTAAAGGGATTGCTTACTGCTTTATTTAATCAACAATGTATATACCTATATGCAGAGGCGTAGCCAGAAAATTTTCATGGGGCGTCAATCCACAAAGCCAAATATTTAGTGGAAATTTTTTTTTTATTAAAACAAATAGGTAGTTCAAGAAATTAAAAAAGAACATAATTCTTGATTAAACATATGAAATATATTTAATTACGGTTAGTTTCCCATAAGAAACGGTTTGGCGTTCCCGTTACTCATCCCATGAGCCCTGCCCTGGGAGGGAGGGGGTTCTGACACCCCCCCCCTCCCGTGACTACGCCCCTGCCTATATGTATATATTTATTTATATCAGGCAGAAGACACACTGAATATAAGAGTTTAAATGGTCGATAATAGCAGACTTTAAATTTCTAAAGAAATCGCGAGAGGTTGTCATCTACTAAATCCTAGCTAAGAAAAACACAGGAGGTTATCATAGATCAAAGATGAAATTTATTATATACTTAGATACTAGCCAACGCCCACCCTTGGCTGATGAGCTATTTGGCGTCGAGATGACCAGTAGAGTCAGCCTATTCTATGATGTTAATACTCCCCTCCTCGAATGCTCCATCCAAAGCCGGGCAGTCGTGAAGGTGGGCAGAGTTCATTATATATCGTGTTCAAACAGCGGGCATTTCGGGGAGCTCACCACTCCAATGCGGTGTAGGTGTGCGGCAAGGTAGTGAGTGCCCAGTGGTCGTCCTGAATGTTTTTAATTATATGTCAGAAGGCTTTTTTACTCCCTCGGGAATCGAATCCGAGTGCCAATAATAGTAATCCTGGCCAAATGGCTACCCTGTAAGATGACCCCCTCTGACATATGTAAACACGGTAAATATTTTACTCAAATTTAAATCTTCATTTGTAAAATTTCGCGATCTAGTAATTTTAAATTTAAATACCATATAGTTTGAATAAATCAAATATAATAAAAAATAATTCATTCATTTTCGGATCTAATAGATGACAGCCTCTTGAGATTTTCTTAGAAACTTTAAATCTATTTCTTTTGTCAAATTGAACTCTCATATTCACTTTAGAAAAGTCATTACATTGTACTTGGAATTTTGAAGCAATTAAAACACTCTAACAACTTTATTTAAATTATTGGCTGTTTAAATTTAGAATCACTACACCGCGAAATTTTACAAATGAAAATTTAAATCTTTAGGGCGTTTACATATGTCAGAGGGGTTCACCTCACAGGGTAGCCAAGCGGTCCGGATCGCTATTATTAGCACTTGGTTTCAATTTCTAAAACAACCCTTCTGACATATAATTAAAAATAATCCATTCCATCTCGGATCTAATAGATGACACCCTCGTGGATTTTCTTAGAAAATTTATATCTATTTCTATAAGCAACTTGAACCCTCATATAAATCCTCGTTGCGATGGATAATCTTTAACAGGGGCGTAGCCTGGGGGGGGGGATTCTGACCCCCCCCCCAGGGCAGGGCTCATGGGATGAGTAACGGCAACGACGAACATATAATAAAGATTATTCGTGAGGATTTGGTAGATGACAACTTCTCGAGATTTATTTAGAAGACTCTCTTGGATTTCTATTTATAAGTAATTATTTGTTTTAAATAGAAAATAGTTAGAAAAGCTAATAAATTATTTCTTTTCTGGAAAATGAATTGGATTAAATACAGGCAGGATATAAATTTTATATTAATATAATGATTTTTTATAAAAACTCGAATTAAATATCAAATTTAAGCAAAAATAATAAACTCAGAGGGACAATTAACAGCCCACCTAAGTTTTATTAAATATTTTACAATTAAACAAATGTTCACTTAATTTATTTATTACATTCAATTTCTAGGATCATAAAAGATTACAAAATCATAATTTAAACAAGAATATTTATTTTTATTTAAAAAAAAATCATGAAATTAATAAAAAATGTAATTTTTACACGAAAGCCATTTTTATATAAGCACTTAATTTTTCAAATTTATTTATTAAATTTAACATTTTAATAACATGTTTTTCCTCCTCTGGCTTTAATGACCTCCTGTAAGCGATTGGGAACACTATCGATAATGTTTTTGATATAGACTTGTGATATGTTATTCCACTCCTCCAAAGTCGCATCTTTTAGTTCAGGGATAGTTGGTGGGGATTTTCGACTCCGTATAAGTCTTTTTAAGTTGCCCCATATGTGTTCGATAGGGTTGAGGTTTGGACTGCGCGCTGGCCATGGTAATCTTCTAATGTCGACTGTATCCAGATACTCGGTAACAATTCTCGCGACGTGTGGGAGGGCGTTATCTTGAATAAGAAGAAAATCTTCTCCAATAAATGGTGCAAACGGGATAACATGTGGTTCCCAGACAGCTTCCAAGTACATTGGCCCATTGATTGCACCTCTTTCTAAAATTACTAAGTCCGTGCGGGCTTCATAAGAAATGCCACCCCAGAGTATAATGGATCCACCTTGAAAACCAACCGTTTCCACTATGGTACATGGTGAAAACCTTTCGTTTGGACGTCGATACACTCGGTGACGACTATCTGAACCAATTAATGATATTCTGGTTCCATCCGAAAAGAGAACATTGTTCCATTGATGCATTGTCCAATCGGCATGTTCGCGAGCGAAACGAAGCCACTCTTAAAGTGTTGAGGGAGAAGTTGTGGGGCTCGAACAGGTCTGAAAGCTTTTCAATTTCTTTCTGCCAGTCTTCTTCTAACTGTTCTAAGCTCACTGTTACATTTCTTACTTCTTTTAATTGACTACGTATCTCAGAAGCTGATATAAAGCGATTTCGTAAAACGTTGCTCACGATAAAACGATCATCCCGAGTTGTAGTGCACCTTTTTCAGCCTTAACCCTATCGAACACATATGGGAGAACTTAAAAAGACGTATTCGGAGTCGAAAATCACCACCCACCACTAACCCTGAACTAAAAAATGCGGTTTTGGAGGAGTGGAATAACCGAGGGGTGAACCGCGACCTAAAATTGTGTACACCTACTTCACTTCCACTTCCAAGTAGAAGACAATAGATTATCTAATGAATTCCAAAGTAATTCCAAAGACGCTGTACACCTAATTCCAATCGCGGTTCACCCCTCGGGAATAACATACCACAAGCCTATATCAAAAACATTATTGATTGTGTTCCCAATCGCTTACAAGAGGCATTAACGCCAGAGGAGGCAACACATGTTATTAAAATGTTAATTTCAATAAATAAATTTGAAAAATTAAGTGCTGATGTAAAAATGACATTTTTTTTAAATTTCATGTTTGTTTTTTTAATAAAAATAAATGTTCTTGTTTAAATTATGATTTTTCAATCTTTTATGATCCTAGAAATTGAATGTAATAAATAAATGGTACTTACGTATTAACGCCACTGCAGCTAGATTTTGCGGTTTTTAAATTTCGCCAATCTACACCTAAAGTTTGTTTGGGAATGCATTTTTTATCTAATCAAACCGAGATCATAAACCGAACCTATTCAAGTTGTTTTTTGACAGAGGGAAACTGATTTATTCTATTTTATGATTTATCTCAAAAATTTTAGGTGTAGATTGGCGAAATTTAAAAACCGCCAAATCTAGCTGCGGTGGCGTTAATACGTAAGTACCAAATAAATTAAGTGAACATTTTTGTTTATTAAGGGAGTTTTTTATAGCTGTAGTAATTTATTTGTTTAGGTTTAAAATAAGAGACGTGCAGCTTCAATTTTTTCTTTTTATTTATTTCTCAATTTCCACTAACGTTTCGGCCATTGGTTATGGCCATCTTCAGAGCTAAACAAAAAGAACAATATTAATGACAACAAATCAGTCTCACCGAGATCACATAATCAATTACAATTTTATTTTTATTTTTCTGCTTACCGGGAATTAGTCATATATAAAAAATTTTTTTGATACACGTGTCTTATATAAATATTGACTAATTCCCGGTAAGCAGAAAAATAAAAATAAAATTGTAATTGATTATGTGCTCGGGTGAGACTGATTTGTTGTCATTAATATTGTTCTTTTGTTTAGCTCTGAAGATGGCCATAACCAATGGCCGAAACGTTAGTGGGAATTGAGAAATAAATAAAAAGAAAAAAATTGAAGCTGCACGTCTCCTAATTTAAACCTAAACAAAAAAACATTTGTTTAATTGTAAAATATTTAATAAAACTTAGGTGGGCAGTTAAATTGTGCCGCTGAGTGTACATTGTAAATGACTGAAAAAATCAAATTTAAGTAAATTATTACTTGTTAGTAAAAAATATATCTATATTACCTAGGGTCCTCTTGTTTAGTGCTTCCTCTGCCATAGAGTGGTATTACTTTATCTTTGCCAATTGCTGCTTTGCAGACAGGACACATTTGCTTATTAGGTCTTGTTTCCAGCCATTGATGCAGACATGGCCAGCTTTGTTATTAATACATTTAAATAATTATTAAAAAATTACTTAAATTTTAAAACATGTAAATTTACCAAAATAGATGTCCACATTTGCTAACGACAGCATCTTTGGCGGTATCTAAGCAAATATTACACTCAAAAAGTTGCCTGTCATCTTTATCTTTCTCTTTATCATCTGATGGATTATTATTCGAAGGTCCTGGTTCACTAGCCTCGGCCATTCTTTAACAAGAAATTAAAATTATATATATAATTAAATGTTTTATTAATATTATGAATATTTAAATAAATTAAAAAAGAAAAAATTAGTTAAGAATAAAATGACGAAATGTACATGGATTGAAATAAATGAATAAAAAATCAAAGTCAAGTTTAAGTACGAAATAAATGATTTTTTAATATTTTTGTTTGATAAATTTTTAACATATTGAAAGATTGGGTGGATTTGATGTATTAGTATTAAGATTTTATCGGAGATAACCTCAAAGAAGGTTCAATCATTCAAGTGAAAAGATAATCAATTATGAATATTAATGATTAGTATGATGACTACATTTCTTAAAATTTTACATAAATTGAGATTATTTTTTCTTATAAATAGAAATTATAAAAAATATATTTTTAAAATAATAAAATGAAATTTACCTTATAAATTGTATTAATTTTAAATGATATTAGCTCTTATTTACACTATATAAATTTGGCATATCCAATCTAAAAATTTATGAACTGAAGTAATCAAATGAATAATGAAATATTGAAGCAAATATACAGAAAAGTAGAAGTGTTAACCATATTACTGTTTTCTAGTTACTTTTTGAAGTCGCTGAATACAATAATTTGTGGGAAATTTGAAAATGCTTATGAAAGATATTAATTTGCCGAAGGTAATAGATTCAAATTTACTAGAAAATCATAAGATGGTGTCATCTATTAAATCCGTTGAAATGGAATATTTTTAATTATATGTCAGAGGGGTTGTTTTTCATCCCGTTCGTATCCCGCAGGTGAGCCAGGTGGCCCGGATTGCTGTTACTGGCACTCGGGTTCGATTCCCGAGGGGATGAAAAACAGCCTCTGACATATAATTAAAAATATTCCATTTCAACTGATTTAATAGATGACACCATCTTATGATTTTCTAGTTCTTGAAAATGCTTATTTGATTTTTAAATTTATATAATTTTTTATCAAATTATATAATTTGTTTAATGTACCCTATCAAAAACGATAAAATAATGGGATCCTTATAGTGAGAATCGGATTGTCTGTCTGTCTGTCTGGTTCTGTAGCTTCTAAGCAGGGATGCTTTGCTACCGGTGCGGTGGTTCCCACTAACCGCAACCTAAAATCGTGTACACCTACTTCCACTTCCACTTTCATTTCCAAGTAGAAGACAATAGATAACAATGGATTATCTAATGAATTCCAAAGTAATTCCAAAGAAGGTGTACACCTAATTCCAATCGCGGTTCACCCCTCGCCACTAACCATTTGGTGTAATCCCAAGAGCGCTTTCACACTATCTGGTTTTAACAGAAGGCAAAAAACCGAACGGCGACTTTCTTTTAGTGGAGTAAAGAATAAGGGTATGGCCCCATTCACATTATTCGGCCAGGGCGAAAAATCGTCGTAGTAGCCGTCCACTGTCCACAGGGTCGGCGCTAGCAGTTCCACCGCCCCGGGCAAAAAAGGTAAAATGACGCCCATTTATAACAAAAATTAAAAGAGATTTTAATTGAATGTAATGGAAGGCAGCCCAGAGGTAGTGAAGAAAGAAAAAATTAACACATATAAAATAAGGTGTAATTTATTGGAATCCTTCCTCGTTTCCTTTCAAACAGACGTTTCGGAGGATTTTTCCCTCCTTCTTCAGGGTTTCAAAGGGTCAATGAATGAAACAAATAAAATGTTTCCTTCTTCTTTACTCCTTCTTTTATTTGTTTCATTCATTGACCCTTTGAAACCCTGAAGAAGGAGGGAAAAATCCTCCGAAACGTCGGTTTGAAAGGAAAGGAGGAAGGATTCCAATAAATTACACCTTATTTTATATGTGTTAATTTTTTCTTTTCTCACTACCTCTGGGCTGCCTTCCATTACATTCAATTAAAATTTCTACCAGTCCGTCTCTCTCCAGAGTAAATTTCGTTGCAAAATTAAAAAGTTAAAAAATTAAAAGAGATCCTAAACCCTTCCCAGGCTTAGTAGTAAAATAAAACTAAATTAAATATTCATATCAAAAACTATTCAAACGATTTATAAAAAAAATCGACCGTAGTAAGAAGAATTTTAAGAGCCCTTAAAAACAAGGTTCCACTCGGCCCATTATTCCCTATCTATATAATAGGGGTAAAAATTAAATTATTTAAATATTTGTTTAGAATAGCTGCCTATTGTTTAACCGACTTCAAAAAATGAGGAGGTTCTCAATTCGACTGATTTTTTTTTCTGTATTTAATTATTATCTACTCACCTTACTTTTACAACACACTTTATGACACAATTTTCAAAAACTCACGGCAAATAATAATAACCAACCTGTTAGGCAATTATTGCATAAATAAAACAATCGAACTGCCTCTTTTCATTTTATAATAGTAGCGTAACCATTTTTATGGTAAGCGGGAGTTTATTATGCTTGTGAGCGGTTTCTTTGAAATTTTTTGATATTTTATCTATATTGCTCTGTATTTTGGGTTCGGTTTTGGATTTGGTCTTTAATACACGAAAACTCTACTCATCTTTCAAAACGTGTTTTTATTTAAAAACTACATAACTCAACCTTCTTTATGTCGTTCTCATGCTTGATTTTTTGAAGTGAGTGGGTACCTACCTATACTTAAAACTTCGTAAAGCATATTAAAAGCTAATTTTATTAAAATTCCGCCTAGTAATTTTTCATAAGTATTCAAATGAATCTCTGTTTAATCAATTTCTTCATAAACTTGTTAATTTTACAGCCATTTGCAGCCTCATAAGGTTGCCACCCCGGGTGGGGGCTCGGCTTGCTCGGCCCTTACGCCGGCCCTGCTGTTCACTGCAATAGACTATGACCAGCCGGCGACCGAAAGCATAGAAAGGGCCGTCGTGACCTTTTGCGGGGTCGGGTTCAAAAATTTTGCGGGGCCTGAATAGACATTCAAATCCTACACTTAAATTTTACAACGAGGAATTATTTATTTACAAATGCTCTTACATATTATATATTTTTTATAGGAATAATATTAAATAATAATCATTGCACATCGAGAGATTGAGCAACGCTCAGCATCGAAGACCGTTGCAATGCAATAATAGCCTGATGCGTTTTTGTTCCAAGACGGCAACAACACACAACCATTAAGAAATGTCAGGGGTTGCTATGCCCAGTTCCTATGCAAGTCCGAAGGAGCTGCGACTCGTCGACAGACAGGGCCGAGCCGACTATATGGCGAATGTGTGCAAAACACATGGGCTGCCAAGTCAAATGGCGGAAAAACAGCTAGACTGACACTTGACTAACTGTCTCTCTAGCTAGAGTCCAACCGAGTGATTCTCAACCTTTTTAAAGCTGCTGCTCCCTAAGGAAAATTTTTCAGCACCCCTCTTTGTGAATGTATAATATATAATGTCAAAATTAAATATAATTAATGGAATTTATTTCAATTTTATTTATTATATGTACCTATCTATCAATTTTTAGCTAGAAGGGGTAAGGTGATAATTTTTTTATGTGCTAAATTTTAGTTGCAATTTTAGAAGGGGGTGCAAAATTCAGGGGCGTAGCTACCGCCGTATCAGCCGTATCAATTATACGGGGCCCCCAACGTGCGTAAGCAAAATTTTTTTTTCAGAAATGGAAAAAGTCAAAAAAAAACAATTTCTTTTTTTCCCACGTAAAGTGTGCCTTCAAAAGTTGGCAACAGCCTTTTAAGACATTTACTTCAACGAGGGAATCCCACAATAATCGATGTACATACGATACGAGACAAACCACGGAGAGCAGTGTTTATTGACGCGTTTTATTTAATTGTGCATTACATTGTAATACAATACAAACAATTGTTTTTCTGGTTCAGTAGTATTAGTAGCGATTTGTAAAAAACAATGAGTGAAAGGAAAAGAATTTATCCCAGCGGAGCTACGAAAAGAAAATCTAAACAGAAAAGGGAGGAGGTCATAAAAAAAGTGCCCAAAATTTCTTCATTTTTCCAGACACCAGCTCCTGTGAGTGATTTAGATGGCAAAGGTAAGTAATACCCAACCCATTTATCTTATCTACCTGTAGCGAAGGGTGAATTTCGTTTTTAGGGTTCAGTACCTCAAAACGAAAAAACGGAACTCTTACTTACCTATAGGATCAATTTGTTGTCTGTTTGTCTATCAGTCCGTATCGTAAATTGCATGTTCAGACGTACGCGAACTCGGGTTCTGTTCGTTTGGTATGGCCACGCGCCACGTTCGGATCGCACGCGGGTGTAACGCATGGGCTCAGGGCCGGATTTAAGGGAAGGCAGACGGGGCAACTGCCCGGAGGCTCCCACATAAATTGTACACTCCAGGAGCTAGATTTCAGAGAAATCATCCAAAAATTTTCGTTGAAAAAAGCTCACAAGGTACAATTCGTATGATAGGCTAGAATTTAAAAAGTTTATTACTTATCTTATATGTTTTCTGAAAATATTTGATTTTACTAGCAATTAATAATTGAAACACTTGCAAGAAAAATATTATTTTACCTATTTGAAAAATGATTAGGGGCCTCCACTGCTTTGTTGCCCCAGGGCCTCCACACCTCTAAATCCGGCTCTGCATGGGCTGCGCGCAGGTGATTTTGTACTAACACGCGTACAACCCGCGTAGAGCCTGCGTACGTCTGAACACTCTCTAACCGTAAACTTACGTAATTTATTTAACATATATTTTTGAAATTTATCAAAACATTCGATTTTATTTTTTAACAATATATTTTCAGATTCTTCTGAAGCACATTCTTCATCAGATGCCCATCCGGCAATAGAAAAAATCCAAGCACATTCTCCATCGGATGTCCATCCGGAAATAGAAGAAACCCAAATCGACGATTCTGAGATATCTGAAGATTGTAATATAGTTTCATCAGATAGAGGAAATTTCGGTGACAGTCCAACTGAATGCGAACGAAAAATAATTTTTAAATTGGGTCCATTTAAACCACAAGGACCGTTTCCAAAAGATTCAGAAAGTAACCGACCTTTTTCGGTCTATTATTATTCATATATCAATAAGGCAGGCATAAAAAATCCAAGACCATGGTTATGTTATTCTAATGTTTTAAACAAACCGTATTGCCACTTCTGTTGGTTATTAGCAGATCGTCAAAGCAAATCGTACTCCTCTGCATGGGTTAACGGTGTTTCCATTAGAAGCAATTTAACGCAAACTATACTTGACCATGAAAAGTCACAGCAGCATATTAATGCATCCCTATTTTATAATAATTGGTTACAAGGAAACACCATCGATACTCTATTGCAAAGTGAAATTAATAGTAAAATTACATTCTGGAGAGATGTATTGCATCGTATAATTAATGTTATAATTGCTTTAGCATCTTGTAATCTACCTTTAAGAGGCCATGATTCTGATTCTGGAAATTTTATGGCAATTTTACGTTTGCTATCTAATTATGATGCAACTTTAAAAGAACTTCTTCTAAAACCAAAAGGCGAAATAAATTATTTAAGCCCTACGATTCAAAATGAAATTATTAATTTGCTTGGTACCGCAGTTAGGAACAATATTATCTCAGAAATTAAAAAAGCTCCATTTCTGACAATAATTCTAGATACAACACAAGACTTGTCAAAAATTGACCAACTTTCTGTAGTTTTTCGATACATCTCGATTACAGAAAATGATGATAAAGTGCCTAAAGAATTAAAAATCTGTGAATCCTTTTTGGGGTTTACAGCAGTATCCGATTGCAGAGCTGAAGGACTTAAAACTGAAATTTTAAATACGATTAAAGAATATGGAATTGATTTGACTAAATGTAGAGGACAGGGTTACGATGGAGCAAATGTTATGTCGGGTGTTTATGGAGGATTACAAACCCTAATAAAAGAGCATGCTCCGAATGCCGATTATGTTCATTGTGCTGCGCACGCATTAAATTTAGTTTTAAACGATGCTGCGAAACATGTTCGTGAAGTGTCGACTTTTTTCGATAATTTAGAAAAAATATATACTTTTTTTGGCAATAGTATACAACGCTGGGCAATGTTAAGTGACGATTCATCTGAAAAATATTTAATTACCCTTAAAAAGGTATGTCCTACCAGATGGTCTTCAAGGAACGACGCTTTATTAGCGGTAAAGAAAAATTATTTATTAATCATGAAAACTTTGTACCAACTAAATTTAATTTCGAAAAAAAGATGAACGTGAAGAATGTAAAAATATAATTAACATTTTAAAGAGTTATGATTTCTTAGTGCTTGTCACATTTTTTTCTTCACTATTTGAAATCATTAATCCTGTTTCTAAAGCTCTACAGCATGAAAATAATGACTTACAAAAAACTAGTATTTTATTAAGTAATCTTTTGAATAGACTGTACAAATTAAGAAATCAAAATTCATTCAATAGTTTGCTAAATGAGTCCAAAGATTTAGCAAAAGAGTGGAGGGTAACAACTGTTTTTAAAAACAAAAGGCGAAAGATAACGAAGCGTTTTTTTGATGAGTTATCACAAGATGAGAGGATTTCAGACCCGGAATCTTATTTCAAAGTCAATGTCTGCTATTGCTGTTTAGACATATTAATTTCTCAAACTAAACAGAGATTTCAGAGCCTTTGCGACCTGAGTAGTATGTTCGAAATATTACAACCGGAGAAACTCCTGTCTTCTTCAAACGAAGAGATATTAAACGCTTCCGGAAAACTCTCGACTAAATACAGTAAAGACATCTCAGTTAATCTTTATGACCAATTAAAGGCTCTAAAAACATGCTTAAAATCTGAAATTCAAAAAATTCATTCCATTAAGGAACTCATTGAATTATTGCTGATAAAATTCAATAGTCTTGCATCCAGTTTTCCGGAGGTAATAACAGCATGCTTTTTATTCTTGACCCTTCCAGTTACAACCGCAACTGCTGAAAGAAGTTTTTCAAAATTAAAACTGATAAAAAATTACCTAAGAACTTCGATGGGACAGGAACGCCTGTCAGACCTGTCACTATTGTCCATAGAGGCAGAAACTTTAGAAAAACTAAAGTCATCATCAGCTATAAATGATTTAATAAATCAATTTGCCGAAAAAAGGCAAGGAGAGTGTATATTTAATTTGAATTGTTTGTAAAAATTTTGGAAAAAGTGACAGATAGATAATTATGATGAATAAATATATCTTTTAATTTTATGCAAACATTTTTTTTTCTTTTGTGAGAAATCCTTACCCTTCCTTAGGGCCCCCAAACAAATTTTTATACGGGGCCCCACCAAGGCACGCTACGCTTCTGGCAAAATTATAGTTTGCACACGGGAGGCCGAATAGTTTGGCACGGCCCTGTCGACAGATTTCCAAAAATTGGGGAGTCTTATCTCTACTTTTTTAATCAGTTTTTTAAACAAATCCAAGTAATATTTTTCCGCATCCATAATTCGCTTTCAAGGGGCAAAAAATTCAATGAAAGTACAAAATCTTTATTCATGTATGATTTTTGTAAAAAACTATTGATGTAGTTTAATTTCTCTAAAAAGTACATACATTTCTCAGAAAGCATCTGGATTTTTTTATCTAAAGTAGTTTCCAGGATATCCAGACTTTATGGAGTTATACTGAACTTTGATGATTTTTGTCACTCATTTAAACTGAATCATCGCTACTAAAAAAATCCTTTGCATCTATTATCATTCTGTAAAAAGTTATTGAAAATCAATGTTTTTTAATTGGGTAATTTTCGAAGAGCGCGGTGCCGGGTTCCGGTGAATGCGCTTAACCCGCCTTAAGCCGGCCCTGACTATAGATAAATGTTACATATACCAAAAATTCAGTGGCGTACGTCCATAGACCCAGCATTACATTTTGGACCAGGGCCCAAAATCTGAAGCGGACCCCTTTTGGAATAAGTATGTGTTTTTGCAACTGGACCCTCTTGCGGGGGCTATGGGTACTTCGGTGGTTCTTAATCTATGGATCGTGTAATCTTTAACCAAATATTTTACTACATTTATTTTCAATAAGTTTAAAAATATATTTTAATTTATTCAATATTAATAAAAGTATAAACACATTAAAAGCACTTACTTTTTCATTAAATATTCTTTGGATCTAAAAGTAACTTCATTCATCTTTATTGCTAAAGAAATATTTTATATATGGGTTAACAAAAAGGTCTTCATTGTAAAATTGAAGAACATTAAGTATGATCTAAAAAAGATAATGAAATTTTTTTGGCTTTTTTGGACCAAGTTGGGTCCAATCGTGCATGACAAAAGTGTTTTTTGCTTCGTTTTTGGAAATGTCTGAAATACGACTGAAAGAATTTTGATAAAAAAATTGACCTTTGGTCTACAAAAAAGTTCTAATAAAATTTATATTTTACGAGATAGTAATTATTTTGTCGCAATGTCTGTTACTAAGTTACAAAATATTCTGTAGGCTCTACCTCAAAAACAGTAGTACTAGTAGATTTCAATAAAAATTTTTCACATTCAATCTAATTTATCTTAAACCGCTTTTAATTTTGTAAAATAATGTTTACTTTTCCCAAAAAAAATTATTTAGTTTTTGAAATTTTTATCCTCTCTAGATACTTAAATAGTCATCGGAGCTAATTATAGATGATGAACTTTCTTTTAGGAAATTTAAATATCAAAATGTTTCTTCAATATACATAGTTTTTTTATGCGTAAAATATCTAGAGCGCTAGAACAGTATTTATCTAACTTTCCACAAACATTTCACCATTTCTGTCTAACCCTTTGAGGTTCACCAAGGACCAATATTAATAAAATTAAAATTAAAAAAATTATATATTACAAATCTATCTTATTTAATCTATCTGGAAGATCATAAGATAAGATCGTATGTCTATAATATAAGAAAATAGCATTTTGATTAATAATTGTAGTAGTTTAAAAGAAATTGTATGAAAAGATTCAATTTCTTCTCCCCGGAAGCGAATCAATTAGAAATGGCAAAAAGTTTTATTTTTTCTCAATAAATATTTATCCAAATCTATTGAAAGTTCATATCTATGTGTTATTTTCATTTATCTTTTATATCAAATAATTATTATTTGAATATTTTTATTTCAAAGGATAGTTTATTTGAAATCAAATTTGAAAAAACGCTAATAACTCCGTTGAAATATCTTTTAAAAATATGAAATTAATAGCTATTATAAAACAATTAATTATTAATAATTTAATTCAATTTTGAACGAAATTGATTCAGTACTTTTTGGGAAAACGGTCAAAAACCATCTGAATATTCAAAAAAAACGATGTTTTTTGAGAGCGCGAGATACCTTTCAAAAAAGTTGAAAAAGTCATATGAAATGAAACATTGACTTGTGACATGTAAGTGAATCTTAAAATGTTTCTTAAAACGGTCTTTCACCGAAGGCTTTTCGGGGTTTTCGGCAATTTTCTCAAAAAGTACTGGATCGTTTTCGTTCAAAATTGAATTAAATTATTACTTATTAATAGTTTTATAATATCTATTAATTTCATATTTATAAAAAAAAATTCAACGGAGTTATTAGCATTTTTTCAAATTGGACTTCAAATAAACTACCCTTTAAAATGCAAATTTTCTAATAATAATTATTTGATAAAAAAGATAAATGAAAATAACACATAGATATGAACTTTCAATAGATTTGAATAATTATCTAATGAGAAAAAAATAAAACTGTTTGCCATTTCTAGTTCATTCGCTCCGGAGAGAAGAAATTGAATCTTTTCCTACAATTTCTTTTAAACTAGAAAATTCTTAATAAAAATGCTATTTTCTTATATAATAGACATACTATGAATCTTCAGATAGACGAAATCGATAAAATAATATTTCATTTATAATTATATTCGTCTGGGGCTGGGTCGCAAGTCACCCGTCATCAGTTAGTCATTTGTTACGGTTTTCTAACTTTTTATAACTAATCAATCAATTTCGTTCAAAATTGAATATAATTATTAATAATCGATTGTTTTATAATATTTAGGTATTAATTTCATATTTTTAAAAGTTATTTCAAAGTAGTAATTAGCGTTTTTTCAAATTAGACTTTAAATAAATTTCTGTTTAAAATGGAAATATTCTAATAAAAATGATTTTCTATAAAAGATCAAATAAAATAACACACAGATATGAAATTTCAATCTATTTGATTAAATATGTGATGAGAAAAAAAATAAAACATTGTCTAGTTGATTCGCTGCTGAAGAGAGGAATTGGATGTTTTTCTTACAATTTCATTCAAATAGTAAAATTCTTAATTAAAATGCTATTCTTTTATATTAGAAGATGTTGTGAACCTCCTAAGGCCTATTACGCACTGTCGACTGGTCGCCGACGACTTGGTCTCCCGGCGACCAAAAAGACATAGGCAACTTGGCTGAGAGACCAAGCCGAGAGACTGAATTTAGATAATTTTTCTTTTAATAGGAATTTCGGTCCGGTCGTACTATGAACGCTTCCTTAGGTAGTGTTTCTTGTACATTAGTGCATAATGGACGTCCAAGAAGTTGCAATAGTAGCGTTACTAATTTTAAAGAGAAAAAAATGAAAAGAAAATCAAAAGAGTATTTGATACATCCCTTGTTGCAAGAACGGAGAATAAAAAAATATTTAAAATATTTTATGAAGAGGTTAGAAAGTACCCACGTAAATTTTTTAATTACGCAAGAATGTCTGTGCGTTCGTTTTATTGTGTCTTCTGAAATCATACAACATAACTGGGAGAGATACTAATTTACGACCCTGTATTTCTCCGGAAGAAAAGCTATTTATAACACTGAACTAAGTCAAAACTTCATTAAATAAACCAAAATATTGAACTAAGAAGAATTTTTTTATTTGTTTAATTAATGTAATACCATATTAACTAGGTATTTAAGACCAATTATATAGTACAAATAAAATGAAAATTCAAAATAAATAAAAAATATCAGAATCTTGAGAGGCTCTTGAAGTTGCAGTAGAAATCCGCGACTCTGGGCGTTCATATGATGGTTGAGCTGAAGTTGGCGTATAGTAATTCTGTGCTTCAGGGCCTAATCGTGATTGTTGACTTGGTGCAGCACAAATAGAAGATCCGCCTTCTGGTGTGAAGTAACCACGCTCATACTCATTATAATTTCGCCACATTGTGTTTGGAAATGTAGTATTTGGAGTAGAGGTACCGAAAGAATCGATTAAAGTAATTAATTCAATTTTTACAGATGCCTTTCTATGCTCGGGAATTTTCATGAAATAAGATGAAACATGAGACATCAGGAACATTCTATCCTCATCACGTTCCAAAGGATCCTCGTTTTTGATACGCATATCAACCCATTTGTTTAAAGCGTACAATAATTCTCTTGTGCCATCATCTGAAGTTTTTTTCTTCCCTTTATATTTTGTCTCGAGTATGGTCCTAAGGCCTATTACGCACTGTCGACTGGTCGCCGGAGACTTGGTCTCTCGGCGACCAAAAAAACATTGGCCAACTCGGCTGAGCGACTGGATTTAGGGATTTTTTTTAATAGGAATTTTGGTCCGGTCGCCTCGACAGTTGCTCACACTGTGAACGCTTGCTTAGGTAGCGTTTCTTGTACATTCGTGCAGAATGGACGTCGAAGAAGTTGCAATAGTAGCGTTACTAATTATAAAGAGAAAATAAAAGAAAAGAAAACCAAAAGAGTATTGGATACATCCTAGCAACTTTAAAATAAAAACACCTGGAGCCACCAAGCGACGCACGGTAACCAAATTAAAAAAAATACAAATATATATTATTCGCTCTCTGGACCCCCCCGAAACCACCCACCTCGGCCCCAGTCAGCGCCACCCCTACCCAACCCCGCTCAATCTCCGGATCCCCCACAACTGCACCCCACCTTCTGCACTCCCCACATCCACCCCCACCCCGCACCCAGTTTTTGCATTTATAGCTTTCTAGTGGTCCACAGATTATGTGTTATAGGTATATAAATAAATTCCGTATAATTATTTTTTTTAATTAAATAACAATTTATTGAGTTTTTTAATCAATTAAATAAATAATAAATAATAATTTTATTGAAGCAATTTTTTACATGAAATAATGTATACAATGTATTGTATTTGAGGCTTCGATTTCGGAGATTACTTCCCCACCATCGACTGTACTTGATTTTTTTAATTTGGTTATCATGCATTGCTTGGTGGCTCCAGAGGTTCTTATTGTAATGACTCAATATGTTTTTATTTCAGATTTTCTTGTTAATTCAGATAACAGTTTTTTTTATTTCAGATACCTTGGAAGTGGCTGCAAGTTTATAGATCTACATTACTCATACAGACTTGGGATTTCTACTATTGCTGAGATAATAAAGAAGTTTGTTATTTTATATGGGCTGTACTGAAAAGACATGTGTTTACCATAACCGACAAAACCGACAAAAGAACATTAGTTAAGAATTGCAAATGATTTTAATTCACGAGCCAATTTTCCAAATTGCATAGGTGCAATTGATGGTAAACATATAAGAACTACAAAACCATACAACAGTGGATCAATGTGTTATAATTATAAACACTTCTTTTCTATAATTTTGCTTGCCATTTGTGACACTGACTACAAGTTCATATACATAGATGTTGGTTCCTATGGAAAGGATAGCGATTCCACTATATTTCAGCATTCAACATTTTATCAAAAGCTAATAAAAAATGATTTACAAATTCCGGAATCCAAGCCTATTTCATCAACAAATCGTATACCAGCACCGTTTGTTATTGTTGCTGACGAAGCGTTTGGACAATCTGATAAAGTTATGAGACCGTTTGATGGATCAAATTTAATAACGAAGAAAAATTTTTTAATTATAGACTTTCTCGTGCTCGACGATATATCGAATGTTCATTCGGCATATTAGCAAATAAGTGGCAGATTTTTCACAGACCTATTAATGTGAATTTGGATCTAGTAATAAGCATCGTTAAAACATGTTGCGTTCTTCACAACTATGTTCGAGAAAGAGACGGATACAAATTCGAAGATACCCTGTCAATTCCTGGCTTAGAAGAAGTGCTAAATGGTATCCAAAGATCTACGCGACTTGGTTTATCATACAGAGATATGTTTGCTGATTATTTTATAACTGAGGGTCAATTATCTTGGCAGATGAGCAGAATTCATTAAATTAAATGACATGTAATTACCTAAGTTTTTTCTTTCTTCCTTTGTCAATCCTTCACCTCCAAATAACTCCACTATTTCTTCCCACTGTTTTATCTTCAAATCCCGATTGGAATATTCGTCACTAGATAGATCCCAAATAGCTTTACGGAATTCTATTTCCATTATAAATTTTTCTGTATCGAAAGCCTGAGCCATTTTTGTGCTCGACGTCCGATCGTCTCGATTGTTGCTCGCAGTGTGAACGCTTCTTCGGCAACCGGCAGTGTCGCTCGTGTGTCGCCCGAGCGTCGCCACCGCGCGGCGACTCGCAAAATCACCCGGGCGACAGGCAACCAAGTGCGTACACACTCATTTAAACTATAGAGAGTCACAGTCGCCGTCGACCAAGTCTCCGGCAACCAGTCGACAGTTCGTAAAGACCTAGTGCGTAAACACTCATCTAAACTATAGAAAGTCACAGTCGCCGTCGGCCAAGTCTCCGGCGACCAGTCGACAGTGCGTAATAGGCCTAAGGGTTCTTGATCAGTTGTCGATCTTCTTCCACAACGCTACTCTCTGTCTTCGAATTACCAACAGTATTCTTCAAAAACAAGATGAGCTGTTTGTAATAAATATAAGGAGATTTATGAGATAGAGCAGAGCCGCTTTTTATATTTTTAATTCTTCGTGTTTTTCTAGCAAAACAGCTTCTTATATTTTCCACTTTTTTTAAGTGTTTGACGTGTAATTAAATTGGATAGATTTATATTTTGATTAGTTATGTCGATTGATTAAATTATTAAACTTGATATCGGGTAAATAAGGACTATATTTTATGCAAAATAAAATAAAAATTATTTGCATAAAAATATAGTCCTTATTTTCCCGATTCTTCGGCAATCAGCAGTCGCTTGTGAGTCGCTTGTGCGTCGCCACCGTGCGGCGACTCGCAGAATCACCTGGGCGACCGGCAACCAAGTGCGTACACACTCATTTAAACTATAGAAAGTCACAGTCGCCGTCGACCAAGTCTCCGGCGACCAGTCGACAGTGCGTAATAGCCCTAATAGTTGATAGTGGTGAAATAAGATCGATTTCTTACTTATTTTTAATTTTTGTGTGCTGTTTTATCGAGACCTTGGGACGCAAGTGTCTCTCTATTTGCGATACATTATATGTTATGATGGATACGTCAAGTTCATTCAATCTACAGTATTGAAATTTTTTAACATTTTAATTGTGATTATTTAATTGTAATTTAAATCAAATTTTTATCAATTTTATTTATGAACAATATCCAAGCTATAATATTATCTTTACAGACGGTTCCAAAAGGAGTGCCTCTCTGAATATGTGGGATGTGCATTTTTTGATAATACTTCGAAGGCTGCATGTATGTACAAATTGCCCAAAGAAGCGTCAGTCTATACAGCTGAAGCAATAGCTATTCTGAAAGCTCTTGAATATATAAAAAATATAAAATACAGCAATCGATATTTAATATGTTCAGATTCCGCTAGTGTCTTGGAAGCTATTAAAGGTTTCCCAAAGAAAAATGTGTCATCCCACTTAATATTTGAGATAATCAAATTAATTATATCTCTAAAGTTAAAAAACATCACTATAGCCTTCTTGTGGGTACCAGGTCATTCTAATATACAAGGAAATGAGCAAGTTGATAGATTGGCCAATACAGCCTCTGTAACTGGTAATAGTTTGGATATAGATTTACCTATCGGAGATGTCAACTCTATTATAAAAAATCATAGTTTGAAGATTTGGAATGAATATTGGAACAAGAGCTCTAAAACCAAAGGCTCTCACTTGTTTTCTATTTTACCCAAGGTCCCAAATGAGCCTTGGTTTGAGAAAATAAAATTATTCCGAAGATTATCTACTCAAATAACTCGCTTAAGAATAGGCCATTCCCTCACTCCCGCCTATTTAAACAAAATTGGCGTGAGAGAGGATCCATTCTGTGGCTGTGATCATCTCTCTTATGGAGATATCAATCATATATATTTGGGATGCAATATAAATGTGGAAAAAATCAATCGGTTCTATTTGGAGATCAGCAAAGAGGTTGCGTTTCCCACAAACATGAACATTTTACTGTCCTTCGAAAATCAAGAAATAAAATTATCAAATAAGATATTAAAACATATTTTAGCTATCGGGCCTCTAACCAAATATGACTAAAACTAAATAGAATCAAATAATTAAAATTTTCAAGAAATGCAAAATTATATGTTAAATTGAAAAAAAAAAAAAATAATATACTTATGTGCTGTCTAAATGGGCTATGTTCCCGAGGACAATAAATAAAATAAAAAAAAAATTGTGATTATATATTTATATAAATATTCTGAGCTAATATGAGTTAATAATTTAAGTTTACTAATTCATTTTCTATTTATGAATGTGTAGAAATGACAACAGCAAAAATACATTAGATTTAAAATTTTCATATAATGTTAAATGACAACAAAAATCAATTTCGTTGATTTAATTGACCGTAATAATTATTATTAATTTCCGGCGGAAACATGGTAAATTTTATAAAAAAAGAGTGAGAACCTATTCAATTTTTTATTTAGTTTAAACTTAGCTGTTAATGAATACAAATTTTACTCGACATGTTATATTATTTTTATCGAATTAATCTTTTTATATCTTGTCTATTACTTAAGAACATCTTTGGTCAAGATATTATTCAAATTAGCACAAATTATGGTGATATCATAGGAAGAGTTCATAATGGCTCCAAATACTCAGATCACAAATTCTATTCCTTTAAAGGGATTCCCTACGCTAATCCCCCTGTTGGTGATCTTCTTTTTAAGGTATTTTTTCAAATAATATTTTAAAATACGATTAAAAAAAGTAGTTTTTGTATCAAATATCATGGTTGTGGTTGTGACCATGTTCTTAAAACGAGTTTTACTTTATAAAGGTTAAAGAAAAAGTAATTCTATTTTTTTTCACTCAATCATTTTCAAATTACATATTATTATTATTTAATCTAAATCTTTTAAAATAATTTATTAGTTTAAATGTTTCTTAAAGATAGTTCAGGATTTCTAAATAACACTTTCGTCTAAGAAGCATCCTATGGAGATGGCAAATAATTATTTTGAACAATTTTTTTTTTTACATTAATAATATCTATTACTTAATTTACAAATATGAGCGTCGAGTGAACTGATCGGGCGAATTCATCGCTGGTAAAATTCTTTCTAGGAAATATTCATCCTATTTTTACTTTAACATGCAGGGTATGGCCAAGTATTGTAATCGTGTATGGGAAAAGTGGTTTTTTTGCTTCTTTTTTCGGAATATCTCAAAAACGGCTGAAACTATTTTGATTAAAAAAATTGACCAAAACCATGGCATTTCGGTCTACAAAAAAGTCCTAAGAAGTGAACATCGAAAAATTATATTTTTCGAGATAATAACTGTTTTCTCAAAATGTCTGTTAGTACGTTAGTTAGTACGAGCGTTCCCAAATTTTTGTGACGAAGTATCTCAAAAACTAGTGTGAATATCAAAACGAAATGTCACATGTAGTTTTGGTGCATTGAGATTAAGAGCTGATTAGATTTTCGTTGAAATCGAACCCAAAATTAAGGAGGTGGGTTTAAAAATTAAAATAATAAGATTTTCAAACTAAAGAAACAAGAAAAATGAAATATAATATAAATGAACTTATAGTGACGAAAAGATTAGTTTTTAAGTGCAAAAACTAAGCGCACATATATACATAGATTTCTTAGAGGCCCACTGATTATATATACAATACTTGGTTGAGTTTGTCCCAAAGGCCTAGATCAGTGATCTCAACCTTTTTTTTGTTGTGGTACACTTTTAATTAATTTCAAAATTTGGCGGCACACTAATAATAAGATAAGTTTAAAAGAATTTTACTTACCTATAATACAATGTGTTACTTTGGAAAATAGTTTATGATAATAATTTCCATTGTAAAATAAAATAATATGTACTACAAAGTCAATATAATGTTTATTGAGTGATTAATTACAAATTAATAATAAGAATGCATTTAATGCGAAATTTAAACTTGATGATTTTTGATAATTTCTTTTATAAGTATTTGGTCTTAAAAATGAATTCGTCATCTACATTTAAAAGTCTCGATCACTTTTTCGTTTTTTATATTGGTTAATGCTGAAAATCCGAATTCCCACAAATAAGATATGTAGAAAATTATAATAATATTTTTAAAGCTTTTTTGGTTATTATGGGATAATCGCATCTAATGTTAATCCAAAATGAATTAATTGACTCTTCCGAATGTTTTGAAATTAAATCTCGATATTACAAAGCGAAATTAGATATTCCTCTTTATTCAAAGTTAATTCATATGCAGGCGTATCCGTTATCACAAATGGATTACGAACCCAATCAAATTTTTTTATATCTAAATTTGAGAAGTAGTTATAAAATGTATACCTATATTTTAAAGCCTATTTATTTAGTTTTACATTAAATTATGTGATCTGAATGGCTAAACTGGAAAAAATAGTAACTCATTAGATAAAAAGTACATAGAAAATTATTTTTATTGTTTGCATTTCGAAAATTTGACGCCACACTTCAAGAATTTCGCGGTACACAAAAGTGCCGCGGCACAGTGGTTGAGAACCACTGGTCTAGATTTTCATTTTTTGACCTTCTCCCCCAATTTTGGGCGATTAGTTTTTGCATTTTTAGTCTTCCCGGAGCCCATTGATTATGTATACACAATTTGGTTGAGTTTGGTCCAAGGGCCTTGATTTTCATTTTTCACCCTCCCTCCTAAATGATTACAAATGATTTTATTAAATATTAAATATAAGAGAGGGGCCAGGCGTATGGTAAAGTCATGTGGATGGCCACATCAGTTTATTTTTCATGGTGATTTTGAAATATATTTCTCAAAATGCTATCACAGTAGAACCTCGTTTATCCGGACTAACTGGGACCAAAGGCAAAACTAATAATCGAAAATCCGGATAATTCGGATATATGGTAATAAAAACAAAACAAATAAGTGAATTTGAATTTATTAAAATAAAAAAAACATGTTTATATCAAAATTACTCCATTCCGACTTCGTCAATATCAAAATATCAAAATTGAAGCGAATTTCTGGTGAAATTATAATTACAATATTGCTATCAGAGTTAAAAATTATTATATATGTGAACATTTATTAAAATAAAAATAATATACAAATCCAATCCGGATAATCGGGAGGTCCGGATAAACTAGGTTTTACTGTATATGTACATTTTACAATATACTTTTTGGCTTCTCCCTTCTCGTACTGCCTTGTGTTTTGATTTTGATATAAATATTCTAATTTCTATTTTAATATAACAAAAATAAAATAATGATCAAATCAATAAATAAAATAAATTTTAGTGTCCAGAAACTGTATCACCTTGGAATGAGCCTTTACAAGCATTAAATGAAGGAAATGAATGCCCTCAAATAGACATTTTTGGATACACTGGAAATAATGATTGTCTTTATTTGAATATATATTCTCCCAAGGTAAGAGGAACAGCTAGTTTTTTTAATTGGATGAAATGAATATATAAATATTATATAAATTAATTTCACCCGAAATTATATCATTATAATAAACACCTTTAATAATTTTTGCTAACTTTATTTCAATTTATTTTGTAAGAAAATAAACTAATAATCTGAATCTTATAATTCAAAAAACAATATTAAATGTTGTCAAAAAATATCTACACTTAAGACAGATGAACAAGATTTTAGGGGAGGTGTTCTTGAGTGGGACATTTTTATCTTTAGCGAACTCAATATAAATAAGCCAGCTAAAAAATGCAACTCTGACCACATACGGAGAGTTCCGCAAGTTATAACTTCCAAAATACTTAAGATATCAAATTCGTTTTTATTTGGTGTTGACAAAGAGAAAATGAAGGAATTTGTTGAATTTTTTATAATTTTAAATTGCTTTCTAAACGATGACAGTTAAATAGATATGTATGGTTATCTCCGGGGCATTTAACATGACAAACTGAAATATCTTTAAAACAGAGAATTGAAGAGAAAAATTTAATTTTGAGTTCCATAAAGATGAAAAATGCCTCAGTCCAGTAGAGTCTCCTCTAAAATCCTGTTCATCTTGCAAAATTGGCTTAGGAATGATTTTTTTTTTTACGAATTTAATTTTATATATAATAAATCATAAGTTGGTGTCATCTATTAATTTCGATGGAATGGAATATTTTTAATTATATGTCAGAGGGGTTGTTTTTCACCCCCTCGGGTGTAATTAAAAATATTCCTTTCAATCGAATTTAATAGATGACACCAACTTATGATTTCTTGTAAATTTGAATCTATTACCATCGGAAAATTAAAATCTTTCATATTATATATAATAGTAGATAATATTTATATTAAATTAAAAGTTTTTGTGCCGAGAGTAGCAGAATTTTTATATATTGAAGGAGACAATAAAAGAGTGTGTCTTCTGCTGGAATTATAATCGTTATAAATAAATCTTCTTCTTCTTCTTCTTATTGTTAGAGCTAAAAGCCTGTTTACTCCAGAGCGTCTTTCCATCGTTTTTCTTGGACGGCCCCTGTCTTCTTTTATTAATAATATATAAATAATAATATAAAAATGAAATAAAATTTATAATTCCAGCAGAAGATACACTCTTTTATTGTCTCCTTCAATAATATTTATAGGTAGTAGATACATTATACACATATAACTTGTAAATTTCAAGTTTGTATCGTTTTTAGTTTACGAGCTACAAACTCATTGTTAAAATATTAGTAAATTTCAATATTTTCAATTTGTTAATGGACAAAATATATTTTAAGACGTAAAGTAACTTAAAACTACAAAAGTGACAAGAATTAATTATGCTGAATATGCTACACAAAAATCAACATGTTCTTCCTATAATTTGGTTGGCATATATCAATGTAAAACTAATTACATGACTAAGAACCTCTTATTTCAGAACCTGAAAGATTCACCCTTGACTTTGAGGATTCAAATCCTTGCCCATCGTAGAAGTGTCTTAACCTTTTCTTTTTTATATTTGTTATACATATTATAATAGTTAATATCATATATTATCTATAATTAAACAATTCCATTATTTATTAACAGATACCAGGAAATGATTCTTCAAATGAATATCTTCCGGTTATGGTATTCATACATGGAGGGAAATATATTTTAGGATCAGGCAATGATTTCTTGTATGATCCTAGCTTTTTAATTAGGCACAATGTTTTGATAGTCACATTAAATTATCGTCTTGGAGCTTATGGTAAGGCTAATATAAACAAAGTTACTATAGAAATATTGCTTTTATTAACATTTCTTTGATATTTTAAAATATTTTCCTTTTACCCTTTTTATTATTAATCCAAGATAAATGAGCAAATTGAGCATAATTATATTTACACAATTAAACAGTATTTATTATGATATATATTTAGAACAATAATACAAGCCTGGGCGTACGCAGGAAGAAGCGGAGAGGTAAAATGGTATCTCTCTGGGAGCCCCTAGATTTCATCATATTTATTTACGAATTTTATTCATACAAGTTATTATTCTTAGATAGGGCTATTTTTAAGTTTTTCAGCAATAAAATTTTGTATTTTATAAATAATATTTTTTAAAGTCCTTTTTGAGACTGCACTTATCTTTCGGTTGCTCATCGACTTTCAACACAAGTTTTATTGTATTTATTGAATCACAATTAAGTTTTGCTCCTTCCTGAAACAAAAATCCTGCGGGTGCCCAATGAGTTAATTTTTGACTTATCAAAATTAAACATATATTGTAAAACTGTAATTTAAATCGTATTAAAATTTTAACTTTCAATAAGTTTCCTTTTTTTATAAAAAAAATTTTCAATAAAATATTTATTTGTTTAAAACAGGTTTCCTAAGCTTGGAAACGCCCGAATATTCTGGGAATAATGGACTGAAAGATCAAGTTCTAGCATTGAGATGGGTTAAAGAAAACATCGTTTACTTTGGAGGAGACTCAAATAAAATAACCCTATTCGGGGAAAGTGCAGGAGCTTCTTCTGTCCATCTTCATCTCCTCTCACCTCTGTCCCAAGGTAAACAATTCATGATACGATACATTAGGTTATGCTCAGGATTCGTCACTCAGGGGATGCGTTATACCATAATTTATGCTTCTAGCATTATATAGAAAATGATATATTTACACACTATAATTTTATTATTTACAATACTAAACAACTGCTGACCCATCTAAACATTTGGAAACTTAGACAATAAATATTTGGAGCTCTCGCGCACCCTGTCGCTGATTTTCAGCAGTTTAAAATTTCCAAAAACCGGCAACATGGCTCAAAATTTTACATGATTAAATTTATAATTTTTACGTATCAAACACCATTTTAAAGAGGTATAATATATTATCTTTTTCATTAAAACATCACTGAACAAGTTGAAAACAATTGAAAGGGAGATGAATGTGCATCACTCGATTACTCAAAAGGTGTCAAATTCGCGGATATTTGTGAAAAGACAATTTTTAAATAATAGCCAGGATTTCAAAAGAAGAATTTGACAAAGGTCAAAATCTTAGCTACGTTCCTGGTAACTAGGCGGCAAAATATATCAGGCCCCAGGCCACAAAATCGTAAATCCGTCAATGGATAAGGAATTCACAATTAAATTGTTTTACCAGCTTCTGGATGACAAACTCTTTATTATTCTTGGAAATTTTTAATTATTTTAAAGTTATCCCCTTTTTTATTGAGTTCTTAAAGATTTGATTCTTTGGTGCCTGAGTTATTAATCAAGAGAGAAGTTTCGGCTGATACCACTTAAATTAAGGTTCTATTTGAGTGCGACTGTCCACAGCAGTCAGCAGTCGACTAATGCTTTCACATAAAACAAGAGAACATATCTACTTTTATATCAAAATGTCGTATGTCAAAATTACCAAAAAAATTTATTTAAGAAAAACACTTGTATTTGTTAGCTACATCTGCTCTCAAATTGTTGTATGATATCATGTGATAGTCCTCAAGTTACAGATTAAAAATAAAACGCCAGAGGTATCAAATATTAGGGTTAATACAAATTGAAAACAGAAATACTGAAAATTGTTTATTTTTACATACGAAATTTTGATATACCAACGACAATATTTCGTTGGAAATGCTAGGCAGTCGACGGTCGTGACGTCATCGGTATGGACTCCCGACTGCCGACTCAGTCTGGCGGACAATTCGCGAGGGTGTTGAAAATATATGATACACTGCGCTTCAAAAAAAGTGGAATACTTGAAAACATTTTGAACATTTTTAAATGAGGTAGGGATTCAAATTATGGATTGGCCAGATTGCAGTCCGGACTTAGATCCCATTGAGCATGTATGGAACATGCTGGGGAGGCGAGTCCGTGCTAGAGGTCCAGCAGCTCCGAGACTTCCTCCAAGAAGAGTGGGAAAATCTGGACCATACGCAGGTTGCAGGCCTAATCAGAAGTATAGTTAGGAGGCTGGCGGCTCTGATTCAGACGAGGAGCAGTAATATTCCTTAATAGAACTTGACATTTTTGGGAATTTTTTGAGAATTTTGTGATACAAAAAAGACCAAAAAAATGAAAATTTTTGTTTTTGTATATTTTTAGTACTAAGAATTCATTGTGATATTGTTTAAAAATAATTCTACATGTATACAATTTGCATCTAAAGAGTATCTTTTCATTGAAAAACAGAAGCAGTAGCAGGTCGAAAGTGACGGTTGGCAGTTAGTACTGACGGCGACTGCGGACAGTCGCAGCGAAATAGCACTTATCGACATTTTCGATTTTCGATGAGATATTCTCATCAGAATGTACAACTTTTTGACTCCAGAACTAAGTATCAAAACGTTGTGCAATTTTATGAGAATATTTCGTCCAAAATTTCTTCCCTAAGTAGTTTCAGCCCTAACTTTTTTGATAAGAATATAACTTAATTTAACTTAAATATTTTAATCTATTTTCATTTTCATTTTTTTATTTTTGATTAATGAAATAAGGGCTCTTCCAAAGAGCGATTGCTCAAAGTGGATCAGCGACCTGCGATTGGGCTATAAAACTCAATGCTAGAGACATGGCTCTAAAATTAGCAAAAAAATTGAATTGCACTTATTCAAATGACAATGAGATAATTAATTGCCTTAAGAGTCGAACCACAAAAGAGGTAATAGAAGCCCATGGATCTTTGGCAGAAGTAAGTTTGCAGCATTAGATTTAATAAAGCTTTTTACAAATAATGACAAATAAAACGCTACAAGAATTCTTGTTGCGGTCACAATATTCAAAATGTTAAGGTGGTTGATCATGTATATTTAAATTATAAACATATTATCTGAAATAATTATGTTTTGAATTAATCACGAAATTCTTGTGCGTTGTTTTTACTGAGGAAAGCTTTACTTAAAAATAGCCTTTCTTTAGATAACAAATGCACCATACTTAGTTGATTCAACTGATCTTTTATTTATCTTTCAGTTCGATCTCAACGTTTTATTGGAATTTTCACCTGGAATTGAACCTTTAGGAAGTAAAGATTCTTTTATAACAGAACATCCCTTGGAAATTATGAAACAAGGAAAAGTGGCTCAAGTGCCATTCATTTCGGGAATGAATAGTCTAGAAGGATTATTATTGCTAAATTGTAAGTATATTTTTTAAATACTCGTACTTTTACTTATTTTTTCTTTTTGTGGCCTATGCAGGATCGGATTTAAGAGTATGCATGCCGCCTATAGGCTAAAGTCCATTTGCCGCCCCTCTATAATTCATATTTGCTAAATACATTTGTTTTATACAACAAAAGGATAGAGTTCATTGGTGTTATAGTTTTAGAAAGTAGACTATGAAGAAGAACTAAAACATATTTTTAAGTAACATGTATTCTTAAATTCGTACGGAAAATATTATTAATGTCTGAAATACTTCATTTTAACTTTTGAATAAATTGCCAAACAGCCGCCCCTGAAAATATTCCGCTCTAGGCTGCAGCCTACTAAGCCTATTTAGAAATACGGCTCTGGGCCTATGACCCAGTTAAATCAAAGTATCTTCTCATCTTTGTTAAGATCGACACTAACTTTGACAGGCTTTCTATGGACTCTAAATAGTCGAGACAAAAAAAGTTTACAATAGGCAAATTCAATTGATAATATTAGATTTGATTAAAATAAGTAGGTTATAATGAAAGACAGTCCATAAATTATTTTCTTTTATTCAATTTCCGACATTTCTGAGACTTTTTCTCTCCTTCTTCAGGTATTGAATAGTTATTGATGGGTGAGTATAACTCGGTTTCCATTTGTCTCTTCTTTCAGTGATAGCAACAATATTACAATATAGATAACCAGCAAGTACACTTATGGTATAATGTTGGAAAATATTGTAATATTGTTCCTATCCCTGAAAGTAGAGACAAATGTCAACCGAGTTATACTTACTAATCAATAACTATTCAATATCCTGAAGAAGGAGAGAAAAAGTCTCCAGAACGTTGGAAATTGAATAAAAGTAAATAATTTATGGATGCCTTTCATTATAACCTACTCATTATACTTACCAGTTTGTCTTTCTAAGAAAATAAATAAAATTTGATTAAGATATTAATTATTTTGTATCATTCCCATCCATATATATATATAAAATTAAGGTTTTGTTTGCACATTGCTCCAAATCACGCTCAAATTTTGGTTGCACACGTTCCAAGCAAAGTTATGAACGAAAACACCCTCAACAAAATTCCTGTCTGTATGTCTGTATGTATGTATGTCTGTCTGTCTGTCTGTCTTGGAACAAACTCAACCAAATTTTGTATACATAATCTCTGGGCCTCTAGAGAGCTAGAAATGCAAAAACTAACCATCCAAAATGGGGAGGGGAGGATCAAAAAATGAAAATTCTTTCTCTTGGGCCAAACTCAACCAAATTTTGTATACATAATCTGTGGGTCACTAGAAGGCTAGAAATGCAAAAACTGGGTGCGGAGGGTGAGTGCGGGGGTGGAATGGGAGTGAGGAGTGAGGCGGAGTAGGGTGGGGGTGCAGTGGGTGGTGCGAGGTGGAGTCCAGGGGGCATAGCGGGGGTGGGGTCCAGGGGGCTAGGCGGGGGTGTGGTGCGCAGGGTTGGAGGGCACGGGGTGGGGTCCGGGGTGGGTGGGGTGCGGGTGGTGGTGTGGGGGCGGGGGTTGGGAACGGGTGCATGGTGCGCGGTGCTGGAGGGGTTTTGGGGTGGGGGTTAGTGGGTGAAATGGAGTGTTGGGGTGGGGGGTGGGGTTCGAGGGCTGGGGGTCCAGGGGGCGTGCCCTCTGGCTAGCAAGAGGGCCGCCGAAGGCGGGCCTTGCAGCTAGTCCATAATAAATTTATAACAGGAATAGCAGCGAATTGGACAAAAATTAAAAATAGAGAGCTTTTTATTAAATGGGCCAGAAGTTTCGTCAATTTATTTTGACTTCCTCAGTGGCCTATTTTATTGCTCTTTGTCAAAAAACAATTTATCTATACGACAAAACATCATTAATCTTTTTTAAATACATTCCTGGCTCCTGTTGATTAATTAGTGTCAGGAATGTATTTAAAAAAAAGAGTAATGATGTTTTGTCGTATAGTGGAATTGATTTTTGACAAAGAGTAATAAAATGGGCCACTGAGGAAGTCAAAATAAATTGACAAAACCTCTTGCCCATTTAATAAAAATTCTGTGTTTTTAATTTTTGTCCAATTCGGAGCTATTCCTGTTACATATTTATTATTATTTTTTTTCATACATTTTGCTGAGCTAGTCAGTCAACATTTTTATATAGTAAAATTTACCTGGCGACTTCCCAACAGCCAATCTGTTAAGACAATTGAAACAATCAGAAATTCAGTAACTTTTGCTGAGTTGTTTCTCAGTGAACACTGTAGAGGCCTATACCCAGACATATGTGAAATATGACCATGTTTTACTCTTTCCTTCTCTTCTTAACCAAATAAGATATTTTTTTAATTCAGGGATGTTGTAGTTTTTAATTATATAGAGAATCTCGTTTAATTTCTTAAAAGTTTCATCTGTCTCCTTCAATTTTTGTTTTCTATTAACGGTAACGTATTTTATTTCCACTCTGAAGGTTTACATTGGACTCACGACACTTTTTGTATATAATCGCACTTTGGGTTAAATGCTAAAGATTTATATTAAGGTAGTTGTTTCACCATATGGGTTTTCTTAGGATTTTTTTGAAATTTAGACAGATTATTATTTAATACTTCTGCATCGATTGGTGACAAAAGGAAAATTATGAACAAAGTTCCGGAGATATTAAATTCCAAAGATAGAGCTTTTCAGATTTTTATACATTGCACTATACGGGATATCGGAATATTTACATACATATTTAATTATAATTCATAAACTCTTCTTACCATTGATATAAAAAACTAAACCAACATTAAACAATAACTAAAACATTTTTTAAGAAAATTTTAATTCATAGTTACAACACAGTTTCTGAGATAATAATTAATAAATAATTAAAAATGTATAATGAAAAATTTATACTAAAAACAAACTGGCATCAACTCATTTATTTAACCTAAAAAGTGGGTTAACTTTAGTACTTTTTTGACGTTTTTTCGCTTCAGCCATTGTCGCAACAGCTTTTAATCACTTATTAAGAACTTTTTGTTTTATAAATCTCCCCTTTATCTGACATTTCTATGATATAACCTCCTCCTTTTTTGAAGTCGGTTAAAAATATATACAAGCTCGGACAGTGTTGTCAGATTTGTCAAACGAGCATGGGATTGGCTAGTAGTGGTACATAAACAGCAAAAAAATTTTGGGCTTATGAATTATGAATCCTTATTGTCTGTTCTATGTACTCTAGCATTAACTTGTTGCTAGTATTGTCGCGAAACAACTACCTTAAGATGATAGTACATTTTTTATAAACCTACTTAGATCAAGATAATAAGATGAATTATGACCAATGAATTTCAAATTTTTTTTGAATGATAAAAAGAAGCATGATTTTCTGTATGTTTTAAAGAGTAGATAATCTCGATAAAGACGAGATATCCAATGGTCAAAAACAATCCAATATTAATTCAATTAAAATATTTTCAGTTTCATTCACGATAAAAAACTAATATGTATTTAATTTTATATTGCAGTTATATCTTCGAAGGAACAACTAGACACCTTTAATACCAACATGAGTCTTCCAATAGAGATAGTAAAGCGATATGAGTCTAGGGAAGAAATAGAAGCGTTAAGAAAAAAAATCAAGGATTATTATTTTAATGGAAAGGACTATGACGATACCGATGAAATGACAAATCAAATGACAGATGTAAAAATTTATTAAATATTCAAAATACTTTCTTATGTAGACCGTATAAAAAAGTAAAATAAGGACAAATATTTAACCCCTGGAGATTAAACTTTATGCATTCCTGCAATACCTATATAAATATTTATCAAAATATGGAATGTGGCCATCTCACTTTATTATACACCCCCCCCCCTCCCGAAGCTGATTTTGTAGTGATAGTTCGCTAACGCCCTAAGGGAGTTCGGGACAGCTGATCAATCTGGTTGATCTTCGAAAAAATCTTTTGTATTTCTGCAGAGTGACAACGCCTGCCTACTAAATTTTTTAATAAAAAATTGTTAATAATAAGATCTTTTCTGTTATATTTTCTTGCTAATATAATACAATCTTTTATCTTATAGATTTTTATTTTTTTCATTTTAATAACTTTAGTCAAGTAAAAATTGAGAACCTTTTCAATTCTTTTACGCTTTTGGCAATTTTGAGTGATTTCGCAAGGTTTTTCGTTAGCAAACGATTTAAGATAGAAAATTGAAACATCGAACAGAGGTACAGTGTACAGTTTATAAATTCAAACATAGGTTTAAAAAAGTTTACTTAAATATATTAGTTGAATCGTTCGATAGTTCTAAATATGACTATTTTATTTTATTTCTGATTCTTTCACATTTTTAAAACTAAAGTTCTAAAGCCCAACATTTTGAGCTCTTTGTCTTGGAAATACAAACATTTTTGCCCATGAATGGGCTTTCTACGACTTTTCAAATTTGAGTAATCGTGGGTGCAAGAACCCAGATACATACACAGACACACTATGATACATAATAGCGGGATAAGAACCTAAACTCATCACCACTAAAGTATCCATACAGACAAACAGAAAGTCAGACGACAGGAAAATTCATTCTTTAAAATGCTTTTTCTCCATGTTTCAGACATATCCAAAAAATAATAAAGGAACTTTCAATTATCACGTAACATTTATAGCTCTGGGAAGTATTAAATTAAGTGTTACTAGTGTGTTACGTTGATAAGAGAGGGTATTAATACATACTGACGTAGCATTATGACTATTATGAGTTTTAATAAGGTATTGCTTTTAACGTAGTTCTTTCACAAATGCAAAAATTCAAGAAGTCTTCGAAACTTAGAATATAAGTCAGTAAACTCAAAATAAACACACTGTTAAAATTTGAAGACGATTTACCATACCAAACATGAAATAATTGCAATTAAAAATGAAATTTTTAACATATGGTAGATTGGGAAAGGGGAGAAAATGATCATTATTTTATTTTCTTTCATTGAAGAACTTTCACCATCTTGATGAAAAACTAATATTTCTTAGAATAATATATTCGGAGTAACTTAAAAAAAATTGAAATTATTTACCTCGTAGTTTTGATAAAAAATAAAAAAAAACATATTTGGGCGATTATTTTTAGTGGAGGGGATATAAGATCAATGGCTTGGAAACGATCCATTCATAAACAGGATATAGTAGTGTGAGAAGTACAGTCACGTTAAAAAACATAACCTAAAATTTTAGCACCGTTCATATGTATAGAGTGGTTACGAGGCTAAAACTTTTTGTGTGGATTGACGCGAAAGAACTACCTTAAATATTTAAAGTTATAAAAAGGAACTCACAATTTATTTTTCATATACTAATATAAAAAACACACTGCAACGTAATAGCAGAATCATTAATCTTAATTTAAAAAAAAATCCATTATGCTACCTAACAAGCCAAGCAGCTACTACTACTAATAATAATACTACTACTTATATATATCTAATTAAATATATATATATATGTATATATATTAATTTCATTCTATTTTGCCGATAGTAGCCAAATTCTGATTAAAAAGTCTTTCCCCTGATGACTATTTAACCTTCAACTGAAAAATCTTTTTTCTTTTTTTTTTAGTTTCAAACAGACATTCATTTTACACTTTGTATAACCGAATCAATAAGATTTCACGCCAAATATTCTTCAGAGCTGGTCTATGCTTACCTATTTGATTATGAAGGAGAAAGAAATTTTGTTAAAAAATTAGTGGCAAGGACCGACAAAAGAGGTAGTTATAATATATTATCTAATGAAGCTTTGCAGACGTTCTCAACTAGAGTATGCATGAGTCGGTGGTGGGTATATTTTTACCCGCACTTAAGCTTTTTCATATTACTATTTGGCGCTTATTTGATTAGGGATGCAAACATCGTGAAAAAACATCGATGTATAAAAAAATATCGACTATGGATACATCGCCTAGAAAACATTGATGTATCGTATCATCGATAGTTTTTTGTTTGTATAAAATAAAATACGATTTAAGTTGTTTATTTTTTATTAGAAGGTTATACAATAATCACGTGACTCTCATAATAGACTTTTTTCAAAAACCAGAACAATTTATTTAGTAACTGAATTTAAAAATAATACGAGGGGAAGTTGAAAAATAAGTTTCCCCTGTCGACTGTGGTCAGAGTTGTGTATGAAAGTCAAAAAATAGAATGAGACATTAAAGATATAACAAACCTTTATTTTTCCACATAGGTACCAAGTACATTGAGACATTTGTCATATCGCTTAATAAGCTTCAAAAAGCCCTCCAGGAAAAATCAGGGCTTTGCATACGGAAGAAGCGTTGAACGGCTTGTTTCACTTCCGTATTGCTTCCAAAGCGCCTTCCCCGAGATTTGTCTTCAAAGCCGGAAACAGATGGAAGTCGCTTGGTGCGAGATCAGGACTGTATGGCGGATGGTGTAGGCGCTCCCAACCAAGAGTTGCAATATGGTTTTGCGTTGCCCTCGCCGAATGTGGTCTGGCATTGTCATCCAACAGCAGAACGCCAGATGTGAGAAGGCCAGGCCGCTTTTTCCGAATCGCCTCTTTCAATTTCGACAGGGTGTCACAGTAGCGCGTAGCATTGATGGTTCCAACCTCCAAAAAGTCCAGCAACAAAACTCCTTGGGCGTCCCAGAAAACTGTGAGGAGCACTTTACCTGCAGAGGGAGTTGTCTTGAACTTCTTTCGGACAGGTGATGACGGATGTTTCCACTCCATAGATGCGGCCTTCGATTCTGGCGTGAAATGGTGGACCCACGTTTCGTCCCCCGTCACAATCCGAAACAGAAAGTCATTGCCATCTTCATGGTAACGCACGAGATGTTCCAGGCTGACCCCCATGCGTTGTTCCTTGTGTGTCGAGGTCAATTGTCGGGGCACCCATCGTGCTGACACTTTTCTGTATCGAAGAATGTCGTGGATGATGTTTTGAGCTCGCTCATGTGAGATTCCAAGTTCATCCGCTACTTCATCGATGGTGATACGCCGGTTCGCTCTAATCATGTCATCCACCTTCCTGACATTTGCATCTGTAGTGGCCGTGCGCGTCCGTCCAGCTCTCGGCATGTCCTCCACTTGCTGACGTCCACCACTGAATGTGCGACACCATCTCCGCACCATTTGCTTCGACATCACACCTGGCCCATAGACTTCCACGAGGCGGTTATGAATTTCTGTTCCTGATACTCCACGTGCCAATTCATAGCGGATAACCGCTCTCACTTCCTCCTTTGACCACGAATTCAAAACGCACCTTCTCTCCATACCTACCGGGGCTCAAATGAGAGGCTGGTCTCCGCTTTGCGCAGGCACTGCAACAGCGCCATCTGCTTGATTTGCAGCGACCTCTACCCAATGGTGTATCGGTGACTTGCGCGTTTTCCTGCTGTGTCGCCTTTCGCCCATAGCCGTTCAACGCTTCTTCCATATGCAAAGCCCTGAATTTTTCTTGAGGACTTTTTTGAAGCTTATCAAGCGATATGACAAATGTCTCAACGTACTCGTACGAGAATAATAAAATAAAGGTATGTCATATCTTTAATGTCTCATTCTATTTTTTGACTTTCATACACAACTCTGACCACAGTCGACAGGGGAAACTTATTTTTCAACTTCTCCTTGCAGTTTTGAATGCCGTTTCCCTGTCAAACGATTTCTTTGTTGTGTTATTGTTGCACCAGCTATCTTGGAACCTTGGAACTTTGATGTAAATAAGCTGACGTGTTCTGATGTGACCATCCACTTGAATTTACCATACAACCCGCCCCCTAAAATTATTTATAATCGTGTAGGTGGTGGTTAGTTTTTGCATTTTTATACTTCTGGGGTCCCACTGATTATGTATACAAAATTTGGTTGAGTTTGGTAAATGGCCAAGATATTCATTTTTTGATCCTACACCCCCCCCCCCCCCGTCCCCATTTTAAGCGGTTAGTTTTTGCATTTTTATACTTCTGGGGTCCCACTGATTATGTATACAAAATTTGGTTGAGTTTGGTAAATGGCCAAGATTTTCATTTTTTGATCCTACCCCCCTCCCCGTCCCCATTTTAAGCGGTTAGTTTTTGCATTTTTAGACTTCTGGGGTCCCACTGATTATGTATACAAAATTTGGTTGAGTTTGCTCAAATGGCCTAGATTTTTAATTTTAACCCCCCCTCCACCCCCCTTAATTTTGGGTCGATATGCACCAAAATCTAATCAGCTCTTAATCTCAATAAACCAAAACTACGTATGAAATTTGGTTTCGATATTCCCACTAGTTTTTGAGCTAGCTCGCCCACAAAATTTGGTAACGCACAGACTAACTAACAGACATTTTGACAAAACAATTATTATCTCAAAAAATATAATTTTTTCGATGTTCACTTATTAGGGCTTTTTTGTAGAGCGAAATACCATGGTTTTGTTCAATTTTTTTAATCAAAATAGTTTCAGCCGTTTTTGAGATATTTCGAAAAAAAACCACTTTTTTCATGCACGATTACAATACTTGACCATACCCTGTATGGTAAAGTAAAAACATCGTATCGAAAAACATCGATGCATCTATGGTTTGTAATAGTGAGCATCTATGGTAAACATCGATGTATCGTTTGCATCCCTATATTTGATAAAATGGCTGGAATTTGCTGAGGGAGAGGGTAGTAGCCATGAATGGTGTTGAAATGCTCTCTCTATCATGAAGGTATCAGTGGTAGTAATTCTAGTGTATAAGAGTTTGTAGTCCTTAAGAATGTGAATAATCTCATTTTTAATTTCCCAAGGGGCGGCTCATTCAGATGATTTGTTTTATTTATTTAACCCACGCTTTTTAAAACATAATAATATATCTGACGAAGATTGGAAAACCATTGATACTCTTTCAAAATACTGGACCAATTTTGCGTATGATGGGTATGTTTTATTTTCTCTCGTCAATTTAAACATTGTTTTAAGAATAATAATAACATATATTTTTTTCTCAGATCACCTGATCCAAAATGGGCGCCTGTAAGCCCAGAAGGTACAAATATTTCTTATTTATGGATAACTTCCCAACAAGAAAATGGAAAAAATAGTTTCATGAAAGAAGATCTCCTACCTGGAAGAATTCAATTTTGGGAATCGTATTTTAAAAATTAATTTTTTTAAAACAAATATTAATAATACTAAAGGAATAGAGAGTGCTCTGAAATTAAAAATTGTATAAAATGGCTTCAAATAAATTTATAAAAACAAAAAAAACAAAAATGTTGTTTTAAAAAAGTACTGAAATAAATAATACTATAGTAATGTAAATGATAGGTTTGATAAAAAAATAATATGCTAGTAGTGAGAAGGGAAACTTTTGTGGATAAATTAATAGTAAAATAGTAGCAACTACATTTATCATCTTTTATTTAGCTTTAAGGGAAAATTAAATAAATTTATAAAGGCCCACTTTCCAAATAATAATTTGAATATTAATCATATTATGTAGAGAGCTACTCTAGTTATGTTATTACTATTTTTCATTAGGTGTTTTTTGACATCCTTGAGCAACGATATTCTGTACTACTCATCTCTATATCTTTAAGCAACAGGGATCTATCTATAAGGAATAAATAAATTAGAGAAAATTAAAAAATATAAACTTATATAGGCGTACTTTTTTGTTTGTTTTATTACAATTACATAAAAAGAAAAATAGAGGGGTTTGATGAAATTTCAAGTAACTCTTGAAGGGGTCGTCGGTCAAAGAAGTTTATCGATTACTGCTTTAAAGTAGCCTCATATTAAATTTCAAGTATTATTAGCTCGGTAACTGTGGGGAAATTGTGATATCTTGAAATGAAACCAGGTTTGTGTAATTTTTGAGTTTTTAGGCCTTCTATTTTTTCCTATATTCTACAGGAACGTATCAATATACCATATTTCATAGAGATTTTAATTCTGGGCATCTTTTGTATTAACATGTTATTTTAAAATTAATAAGGAACAATCTATTGTCAAATAATTTTTTACATTGAATTTCCTTATAATAAATAAATAGTAATAATAATGAATTTAAAACTTTGGCCATCCCTGTAGGGAGACATGTCTTGTTTACTTTTATCGATGAACTCGAAAACTCAAGTTCTTTACGACGGAGCCTTAATTTTACGCAGCCTTGAAGCAGATGTGACGAGTTGATTGCCTATATTCAGGCGTTTGGTGCCTTTAAGACTATTTTTCTTTAGGAATAATCTAAATATTTTCAAATATTGTATTATACAAATTTAAGAAAAGGTAAAATATATCTATACATTTATGTATAAGCCATTCAGAGGCCAATCCAATTAAGTCTATTTACCATAAATGTATGTTTGTATAACTATTAATTTTAACAGCTTAGAAATAAATAGTTTTATATAAATACTACCTGCGACACCCACCTTGAAACCAATGAAACGATCTTAGTTATATTGTATTATTTGTTTGAGTTCAATAATAATTATAATTAATTATGTATGAATTAAACTAAATTAATCACAAAAAATACAAGTTAATATTGTTTTTTAATTTAGAAATATTATACAGATGCTTTGATCAGGCCTTACAGATCATCTCTGACATCGTTGGACTTCGAAAGACACACAACTATATAAGTACTATATAAAAAGAATAAATTTAGAAAATTTGGCTGGACAAACAGATCTAGGATCTCTTTGAGGGCTCCGAGAACTTCGTTGAACACCGTGGGATTCACTCGTCTCAATTTATAAAATTATCAATTATGTTTCTTATTAATAATTAGTGTTAAGTTGAGTCTTCTTTACTACTTGATATTCAATCAATTATTACATTTAACGTTCCATCGAATTAACATAATAGAAATTATTCTCAAGGCTTGAATATGTTTCTAATTATTTACCAATTTGGCCGCTAAAAAACAAGTAGATGGCAGCACTCGACGGCAGCGCCTGTATTTAGACAACCAGATTAGACGAAAAATTGCACTTTGTTGATTAAAGGCGTCAGCTGCCAGCCAGCCACGATCGTTTATGAATGCCATAAAAACAAAACGAATTTTATATATCCAATCGGGTAATTAAACCATAAAAAATAACAATAACTTTTTAAAAACGAGGATTTCGTCTCGACACCTTCTTTGAAAGTGTTCATAAAGGACCCTTTGTTACAATTTCTCTTTTAAATAGAGTGAAAGAAGTAATTTTTTTTCAAGATATTTTAACGAAATAATTTTTTTATTCTCTTAATATAATTTACTGTTCATAATTATGTATAATTCTTGGGAAAATAAAATTTTAATATTATGTAAGTAAATTATTCAAGTAAATTAAATAAATAAAATTTTTTTTAATATGTTTATTAAGTAAAATAATTTTTCAAATTTATTTCAAAACCTCTATTAATTTTTTGATATAAATCTTATTATTACATTTTTCAACAAAAAATAATAATTTTCTTGTGTTTTAAAATATAAAAAAAATAATTAGGTATTCACTGTAGACTGTAGAGTGCACAGACGAAAGAAATAACATTTTATTGTTAGAAAACAATCCCTTTAATTAAATAAATATAATATACAACATTAATCAAAGTAATTTTACAAACCAGTTACATCATTAACTTATGACTCTGAACAACTCTAGAATAATATATTTTCGATATTTTCCTTTTGGAATGTAAGAGTTACAGGGGCTGCATATATGTGTAGACTTGTGCACACCATATTACCTTCGCTTATCCTCCTTTAATAACTGTATATAATTTTGTTATATGTATTTTCATTTTCTGGTTCAACAGGATGTTGGCTAAATATTACCAAACAAATTTATATAGATCAACATAAAGGGTCAATTTTTATCAAGTTTATAGAACATTAAAGATCATGTAAATACATTTGAATTTAAACATTTTTAAATTAATTTTTGAGAAACAGTGAGAATATAATAAGAGGTAAAATAAAGGGATACATACTACGGTGGTCGATGATTGAAACATTGTTATACTACCTAAAGCTTATAATTAATTAGTTGTAGATTTTTCCCTTACATTTATCGCTTTTGAAATACCATGAAAAAATCAGGCTATAAGGAAATGGTTTCACTAGAACAGCTGTCCAACTCTGTGGCCCGCGGGCCGCATGCCGCCCAGCACTACAATGAGAGTGGCCCAACATAAATCATAAACTTCTTAGACATTGAGATTTATATGTAGAACATATTTATTCTTTGAAATATGAATACACATTTGTACAATATGAAGATTTTAAAAGCAAAATTATAAGCTCAACTACATATATAAGATAAAAAAATAATGAAGTTTCGAATATTTAAAAAATTATTTTTCTCATATTTTCATTTTCTAAAATATTTATTATTTCAGTAATTTATATGCTACGACACTAACCGAATCTATAGTTATCATTCTAGTACGGGGGGAATTGGGGTTTTCTAGAACAATCACAATTAATTGATTGACTTGGACTAAAACTTGTCAGGACTTGTCTTTTAGATTTTTGCACGTGCTTACTTGTCAATAGATAATGGATAGTCAGGGATTATTATATCTGTGACCCTTTTAAAAAATAAATGATCATTCCTCATATCCTTCTTTAATCCCATTCGATTTAAATCAGGAGTGTCCAACCCGTAGCCCAATATAAAGTCATAAAATTCCTTAAAACATTGAGATTTATATTTAGATCCTGGAAAACATACAACACAATTGGCCTGCTAATTTTTTTCTCTAAAATAAGAAATCTGAAAATCTACTATGAAGTTTTCGAAAAATCAAAGTGCTAATTTTAAATTTTGAATCTGGAACATGATTTCAAGATTTCCGAAAAAAAAACTCATCATTTTTTTCTATTTTCGACTTCATTTTCATTAGAAATAAATTTTCTACTCGTAAACTTTCTGATTGAATGTTCTTAGAACAACAATTAGATACCGACCTGAAAGAAAAATTGAATATTGTCTCTTTATTAAATTTTATATTACTTATCTAGCCAGGAAAAAATATAAACAAATACTAAAACATAATATCACTTTCTGTAAGTATGTAGGTATGTATTTACATATACGAGAAGCTATTTTCAAGTATAAAATTTACGAAAAGTAAAATTTGAAGCTCACTATGAGTTAAAAAAATAATAAAGTTCTTATATTAACTTTTTGAATAACAAAAAAATATCAATAGAATTATGATATTTTATCCGCGGCCCGAAACATTTGTTTTTTCTTCAAATGTGAGAAGGTGGATCGTGTAAGCCAAAAGGTTTGACATCCCTCCACTAGAATAAGGAAACCTTAAAACAAATGAATGAAATTTGATTTTTTAAACTATATCCTTACTATGTATATATAAGTGAAAGTAAAAATTAATAACTTTTCAAAAATTATTTATCAATTATTATAAATAATAAATAAAAAGAGAATCAATGAATATTGTCGAGAAGTTTTATTGTGAAAGTTGACAGATCATGGCCACGCCACGCATTATCCAGTGGTCTGCAGATGCCTTTGTTGGTAGGAACATAGAAATGACAAAGTTGGTAGAATGGCCTGTGGTCGAGAGCACACCTCTTCTTTCGGTTGTTTTATACACAGGACACACGTACCATTTGCGTTCTATTAGATCTGATTTTCTCATCGGGATCAACCAAATCTGTCAAAAAAATAAATAAATAATAAAAATTGTTTTATAAAGAGAAACAAAGAGGTTCTGTCTGATGCAAATAAACATACACACATATGTATCAAATATACATATCGTCGCCTTAGAGTGTAAACCTGCTAACTCACAACAAAGGAAATTTTTAGAGGGCAGAGAAAAAACAAACAAAATTTAATATTGTTGTTATGGAAAGAAACTATTTTTCATTTTTTTCTACAACTTACGATCGTAATTTTAAGTAGCAGTTTTACTTGGACGATGCTGCATCTCTTTTTCTTTCGAACGGTATTAATTATATGATAAAAAATGGATTTAGCAGGTTTACACTCTAAGGCGACGATATATATATATATATATATATATATATATATATATATTTATTTAGTTTGAGACTATAGTTTCGAAGGCTTGGCCTTCATCATCAGTCTTTTTTTAATGCTAACTGGCTTCCCGGCTCAGTAAGAGCAAAAAAATAATATTTATAATTAAAAAAGACTGATAACAAAGGCCAAGCCTTCTAAACTATAGTCTCAACAAATAAATAATATACATATTACACATGTATATTTGATATATGTGTGTGTATGTTTATTTGCATCAAGCAGAGGACAACCTCTTTGTTTCTCTTTATGATTCAACAACTCTGCTACTCTCGGCAAAATAAAAACTTTTCAAAAATTGTTTTATTCCCAACAAACAAAATTATTTGAGCGTGTTTAGATCATTTCACATGGCCCTATTTACATTAAAATATTTTGATAGTTGAATTAATTAAAAGCCAATTTCATTGTAGTCTTGAACGACGTAGTTAAAAAAAATATTTTCAAATAAACATATAAATTTCCAACTTTTGTACTAAATAAAGAAGATAAGGTTTTGATACAATAGAAAATCTTCCTGAATTAGGTCCCAAGTAATTAAAAATCAAGTACTTAGGTATATATGGATCTATATAAAACTTGTATAAATTTGAATTCTCATCCATCGTGAGTATCAACATTAAGCTAAGGCGCACACTGAGCTGCGTCACGCAGGCGACGCAGTGCAGCGCAGGAAAAAAACACTGCGTCGCACAGTGTACGCGCACTTTGAGAAGCAGTTTCTGGCAGCAGGTCGACGAAAGAACTTAAGTAAAATGACAGCCTTACGCCAAACATTTTTTTTTTTAATATAAAACACTAGCTGAGAAGCCCGCCAAGCCAAGGTGCTACACCCCTGTGCTCCCACCCCCGCACCCCAACGCCATTCCACCTCCACTTAACCCTGCACCCCACTACGCACCCTTACTACCCATTTCACCCCCACCCCAACCCGGGCCCCCTGCATTCCACCCCCGCACCACATCCCCGTACCCAGTTTTTGCATTTCTAGCATTCTAGTGGCTCACATATTATGTATATAAAATTTGGTTGAGTTTGCTCCAAGGGTAAGAATTTTCATTTTTTCGACCCCCCCCCATTTTGGGTGGTTAGTTTTTACATTTTTAAACTTCTGGGAGTCCACAGAATATGTATACAAAATTTGGTTGAGTTTTCTCTAAGGGCAAGAATTTTCATTTTTATCGACCATCCCACCCATTTTGGGTTGTTAGTTTTTTGCTATTGTGTTTTTATTTATACTTCTTCAAATGTGGTAGATCTTTATCTAAATTTCCTTTTTTTTTTTTTATTTTTTTTATAAATTTTATTAAACCAATTATTTTACATGAATTTATGCATACATTGTTTTTGAGCTTCGATTCCGGAGATTACTTCTCTACCATCGACTGTCCTTGATCATCTTTTAGTCCTTGTTTTTATTAAGAGGAAAAAACTAATTAAAGAAAAAAACCTCTTTTCCGATAATTATTCCAATTCCATATTCGATCCAATCAGGACCTCGAATTCATCTAAATTTCCTAATTTTAATATACTATATATAATCATATTTGTGGGTTTTAAAATAAAATCCAATTAAAAAATAAAAAACTGCGCCCTGCGTGAAGCAGTTTCTGTGGCGTCTCCACAAGTGGAGTGAGGCAGGACTGTGCTGCGGCTTAAAATGCGCGCCTCTACTTGAAAACATGGGTCACAAAAAATGACCTGCCTGCGCTGCGGAGCTGTGTCTCCAGTGTGCGCCCGGCCTAAGAGTATTTAGACAAACAAAAAGAATGTGTTATCTTTGAAAGTGATTTTTTTCACAGAAAGGACCTTTCTAACAATATGAAAAAAAATTAAAAATATTTCAGTGTATTCAATACTGGGATTACCTAATAAATTAGTCGTTTCTATAATAAAATAACAATTAAAAAATAATAACAATAAGAATCATATGGTAATCTTAAATCTAAAATATTATTTTTTAAAATTAAAATTTGTTAATGAGTTATATTAACTAAAACTTGACTTACATAGGGCATCTGACTAAATAATTCTTTCGGGAATGACTCGTCAATAATCTCACTTTTGGGGTTCCAGCGAGCACCTTCGAGATATAATCCATAAACATAAACTCCATCTTCAGGAGGACTTGTTTTAGTTTCGCTAGTCATGACCTATTTAAGAGATTAGGGAAAATTAATCCATATTTTAATTAATTAATAAATGTATTTTATCTTAAAAAATAAAAATTCAAAAATTTTCTATTCAGATAAAACAGTTGAAGAAAGAATGAATCTTATATAAATAAGGTTCTTAGGTGAATGGCACTTTGCAAGGATATTGAAAATAACTTTATAAACATTATTATTAAGTAAAATTATTCTGTTTAATGATCGAATGGACTTTGGCTGATCATATATCAATAAGAAATTGTGAAATATTTTTAAAAAAAATTAAGACATTGTTGAAGGGAAGAGGTTTTAAATTTGAGGGCGAATTGCTCTCTTGACAATAAATTGTTATGTGTACTGTTTCGAGTTGGAGTCTTTGCTTGAGGGTGGTTTATTTTACAATCTCGACTGTTATTCGGTCTTTGGGCCGCATAAATTCAACCCCCAGCTTAACTCGTTGGCTTCGCCAGGAATGGATTTAAGAGGGGTCAAACTGGCAAACATGAAACAATTAAAAATTGCCCTCAAACACAAACAATTTAGTATATTTAATTTATTACATTTCGGAATTTTTGTCTTACAAATAAAAATATTATATGAAAAAAAAAATGAAAAACTATTGTTTTCTATTTTTCTGTCCTTGTGAAGTTTAACAAATAAATTAACTATGAACTATTCATAATTAAAGACAATAAAAGAGTGTCTTCTGCTGGAAAAATACTTTTTAAATTTATTTATAACTAGACTATAGTTTCAAGGGCTTCCCTCTTCATCAGTCTATTAGAATTGATTCACAGGAATTTCACACATCAATTCCTGTGAATCAATTGTAATAGACTGATGATGAGGGCAAAGCTCTCGAAACTACTATAGTCTCGTTATAAATAAATTAAAAAATTAATTTTTCTAGTAGAAAACACACTCTTTTTTGTCTCCTCTAATTTATAAAAACTCTGCTACTCTTAGCAAAAAGAAACTTTCAATTTAACTATTCATAAGTCGAATAGCTTTTGAATTGTTTTAAGTTTTAGCGTAAATCACTTGAATGACTCCCAACTTTTTAGATTCATAACAAATTCCTCAAATAATAATGACAAACAAGTTTTGGACATTGAATTTGAATTCTAATAAACAATGTTTCATGTTATCATTTTTCTCACCGTCATGTGTATTAATCTATTAATTATTTTTACACTAAGGTACTATTCAATAATAAATTTATAAAACAAATAGGGAATGTTGAACTGGTAAAAATAGAGTCGGCCGAACAACAACAAAAGGGATCTCACTAGAAAGTAACTTGAGTGCTCATGTAGAGTCGATCTTAGACAGTCCGTCGAAAAGGTCATCCGATTGTCTTATTACATATTAATGATACAATTTAAAAAAAATAAGTTGTTACCTGAAAGTCAAAAATAAGCAAGTCAATTGGAATCGAATAACGACGTGCGAAATTCTGTTGAGCACCAGTCAAAAAAGCTTGCGTGAAATAAAATCCACTTAACCAAAACGTTGGTGGCGTTCCTTCTTTGTACCTGGAAAAAATTGAAATAAATTTACTAAAATGTACGAGCTATTAAGGATATTTCAAATATATAACTATAATTAACTTGAAAGATTGATTAAAACAAAATGTAATTAAAAATACCATTTTTCTAGAAATTCCAATCTCGCTAAAAAATCATTAACGTAACTGCCTAGAGGTTTTAAAGATGGATACGATTTTTGAAGCCAGGATTTAGGAATTCTTCCCACAAGAATACTTTTCTGCACTTCTTCAAGCTCAGCAGACATAACAATTAAACCTAAAACAATCAGATCATTTATTACACTTATCTTCTTTACTTCATCGTCAGTCTTTTTGGGAAAGGACGTTTATTGAATAAAAAGTGCAATATGAGTTCAGTAATCTGCTCTCGTTCTCCAGTCTTAAATAGACATAAACTGAACCCAGCATTACAGATTGAAAACAGAGTGGAGCAGAATGCTTGAATTCTTTGCCCAGTTCGATTTTACATTGCGATATTATTAACGAGCTGAGCTCAAAATTGTTTTCGACTTCATTCATTGTAGTTTCGGCTCAATGTTCTAGCGATAGTTTAATAACACTGCTCAACAAAAATTAAACAAAAATTTCTTCCCGTAAACCTAACAATGGATTCCAATAGAGTTTTATAGACTGATTATCATGCAATTTCCTGATTTTTACAACACGTCATAGTTTTGAGATATTATGGGTCAAAATGACGAAAAAGGCCATTTTGACCTATTTTCGAGTCCCATTAAATATTAAACAGCAATATTTTAAATCAAAATATTTTGTTGACGCAATAGAAAACAGCTTTCTCTTTGATTTTGAAATCCCCACTTGTTTTTAGCTCATCTAAAACCTTATATTTTTATCTATGTTTATTATCCTTTATAATCATGTAGTTTTAGTTTTTTAGTTACTTTTAGTTAACTCGACTTCTAATTGAGCTAAAAACAACTGGTAATTTGAAAATCAAAGAGGAAGCTGTTTTCTATTACGTCAACAAAATATTTTGATTTCAAATATTGCTGTTTAATATTTAATGGGACTCGAAAATAGGTCAAAATAGCATTTTTCGACATTTTGACCGATAACATCTCAAAACTCTGACGTGTTGTAAAAAATCGGGAAATTGCATAATAATCAGCGTATAAAACTCTTTTGGAATCCATTATTAGGTTTATGAGGAGAAATTTTTGTAGTGTAATTAAGGGCGACGAGTGCTTTTTTTACTGCCAAGAATAATGTTTGGAAGCTGTGACAAAGTCACTGATTCCAATATTACTAGTATCGCCCTTAACACATGTCTTGCTGATTATTTTTTCGCACGATCGATCATAAAAATCAATTTGAATAAATCATCATATAAAATGAAATAAAATATTTTAGCTTAAATAGAAAATAAATTGAAATAAAATGTATATCAATCAATGATAGTGACCAGGCAAAGATTATATTAAAATAGAATCTGAGTAGCCAGTGAATTATATTAAATACCTTTAATAGCCTTACGAACATCCTTAAGGGTTACACGTATTCTTTGTAGAAGAATATTAAACCGTCCCATTTCTTGAACTAGAACTGTATTCATTGATTGATGGTATAAAGTTGGGTAGTTTAGTAGGGCTTTGCGGATGTCGAAATCTGGAGGTAATTTAGCTACAATATCTGCAGCAACATCAAGGACAACATCATCTGGAGTTTTTCCACCTCCTTCAGATGTAAGTGCATCCTAAAATATAATATTTTTTTACTATAGTGGATTATATTTATTAATTAATACATTAAAATGTCAAATAAGCAAACAAGTTATTATAATGGTCATTAACAATTTAAGACGTAGGATAATGTTTTTTGATTTAAGTGAATAAATATTTAAAAAGTTTGCGATAACTAATTATTACCTTTAAGTATAAGTCCTCAAATTGGAAAGATGAAAAAAATTATGTTATTAGTTTTATTTTACTAAAGCAGAAAGTCAATTCAACTAGTAGGTGTATTATTACGATAATTTAATACTTACGGTTCGATCCTTTCAGGAAGAAAACAAACAGACAAACAAAATTAGATCAGAAATGAACTCGCTTTGTAATTTAAATCAATAGTGTATTGTGTTATATAAGATTTGGTAAAAATTTTATATATAGGAATGTGAAGATAAAAACCAAAACAAATTCATTAGTTTAACATCACTTTTCAATAGAGAAGTGTGTATATTATATGCAATGAACATGTTTATTGGTAAACATGAGGATATTTTCAAATAACCTGTTTACTGGCAATGCCAATGAGAAAAAACGAACTAAGTAACTTCTTCTTCTTCTAGTGGAATACTCGATTCCGAGCGCGATTACTACGGAGAGTGTCCTGACTGTCCTCTACATTGTAATTTTCCTGGGGAAATTTCTTACAGGGGATGTTTGCTATTGTCTTTCCCTGAAGGAATCAAATTATAGCAGATCAAATATTTGCATTGATTTGGGCTTGAACCCGGGGTAGCTTGATTAGAAGGGATTCTCTTTAACCACTCGGCCAACCTGACTCCTGAACTAAGTATAATAGACTTAAATTTAAAATTAAGAAAATAAATACAAAGTTCTATGGTTTTTCATCTGCATCCATACTAATTAATTTATTGCAACTAAAATAATTCTTATCAAAAGTGGAGTTTTTAAACCAAAATTCACTGGCAGACAAACTAATTGCTAATTGTAGGCTCATAGTAACATGAGCACGCTTTTTTAAAATATAAATTACAAGACGTGTTTAATAGAATTTTTATAGACCTAGTTTAGGATAGCCCATTCGATAGAGATAACTTGCTCGGATGTTTCATTATCATTTGCTATTTTTGAGGAAGTGTCTCAATTTTTTTTTACATTTTTTTAAATATGCAAGATCACAACTATAAAAAGAAAGCCCGTGAAATTTTATCTCATAAGGTGACGAACTGTAGGAGCTAAGATGCTGTGACAGAGAGACGGACTGACATGACAAATTTAAAAGGGCTTATCTTGAAAAATAATCTTCTTTTCCTTTTTATATACATATACATAGATACATATGTTACTACTATGGTGTTTGTTCTGTCGAGATAAAATCAATAATACCACCTTAGCTCTCATTTGCGCGGAATACACACTTTTTAAACATTCAACACCCCTTGGCAATTAAATTAGATACAAATTGATCAAATACATTCACAAATTTATATGTGTCTCTGGTTTTTAGAGAGTGGAACTCTCTTTCTGCTTTATATTGATCAGCTGCATCCACAGATACTTTCAACTCCAACCCAATCCAATAATTATTTTTATTTTCTCCTTCTTTTCAGGAAAAAACCTACAACGAAACCATAAAAATCAGCCATACCTAAATAGAGAGAAAGGCCAAAGAGTAGTCAGAAATAATTAAGGATTAAGTGTAGGTATGCGTTTCATGCCAAAGAAAACCTAAATTAATAATTTTTTTGGATTTGGGTTAGATCTAGGGCAGGTGTCCTAGATTCTATAAAATGACACAGGGGTAATCAAAGATAAAATACAGTTAACTTTTGAGAAACTTTTAACCATTTCTTCTTCTTCTACTTGTTCCATATTTTAGACCACTTTCTCTACCCTGCGATTTTCCACATGAATGGTTTTCTTTTTACTTTCTCTCTATTTGATCGGCGGCTTTTAATTTTTTCCACTGTAGGGGGATTCGATCCCAAGCCAGTAAGCTTGGTGATTTGGAGCTTTAGCAATTATGCTACTGGCCTGTCTTTAATTATTTAAAATACAGAGAGTCCTCCTACAGCATGGCATCTTACAACACAGTTTTGCTCTAACACGATAGAATAAATTGCGGGAACCCTCGTATAACACTGCAACCTGTAACACAGTTTCGCTCTAAAACGATAAAAATATTGCGAAAACCTTTGTACAACACTGTACTTTTACAGCACTAGATAACATGATTTCGTCTTACCCCCCCTCCCCTTGGGCAGCCCTGATTAAATGCTTGTCCTCGCTGAATAAAATTACCACTAATACTAGGCTATGTTTTTTGAATTGTTAATAAACCACCTAAAAGTTTCAAAAAAATTAAATGAAAATAATATTTTTTGTTTCTTTTCGTTTTGTATACATATATTTAATTTTTAATAAAAATTAACCCAGATAGCACACTCGCTCTAGAAGATGTCTTATTCAGTGTTTATTGTCTTTAAGATGTCTATAAGATCTCCTAGTGTCTAGAAAACTTCTTCTAGACCAAGTGTGCTAACAGGGTAGTTGCTTATATGGAATTAAAAAAAATGTTTTTCATAAGTTTTCGGAACGTAAACCCTAACCCCCTTTTTTTACTGGTTCTGGGTCTCATATAACACGGTTTCACACATTACGGCATTTTCTAAGGAACCTATCTACTTAAAACCAATTTTGAGAACTGGGTCGAGAAAAGTTTATTTGGCAATGCTTATCAAATGGTGATATGGTATTATGACGCAAGTTCATTTTTTATTACCTGAGTAAGTAGAATATTATGGAAGAGCAAGGCTGTTTCCTGTTTATCTTTGATGATAGTTGCGTTCGCGTGCATCCCCACCACCCCAGGAGCAGTCACACTTGGCAAATTTTTGATAAAATCAATAAACTTTTCATGTTCTTTCTCATCCGGGCAATAAACTGATTCTAAAAAACACAATAAAAATAAATTTTAAAGGATTATATTTACATGTGATTTTGAATAATTCTTCTTTAAACATGATTATCATTTTATCAAAGTCAATATCAAATATAATAAGGAATTAGTAATATCTTTTAATTCTGTAATCCATAACACCATTATTAAAGTAGATAAATCCATCAAAACAGCCATGCAGATAAAAAATTCTATTCAAAATTCAATGTTAATTAAAAAAAGCCTACGTTCAATGACGGGCAGAGAAAAAATATTTATTTTTTTGCCAAACTCCGTTTCAGAGTTTATGATATGAAATGGTTGATTAATTTTTGAGATATTAGTCATCTTTACACACAAGTCAGACATGTCTATCTTATATCATAATTCCAACAATATATGTGATGTGAAGAAGAAAAACTTATATTCAAAAGAATGATGAAAAAAGTTTAGTTCGATATTAAAAATAATTCTTCACATTTTTAAACTTTCTTTTGAATTTGATGTAAATAATTGTTTTCAAAAATATACCATCCTCATCAAAATAATAGATATTTTCTGGATCTACTACTTGTTCACAATAGAAAAACTTCAGAAAAGTGTTAAGAGTGCGTCGATCCCAATCATCGGTAACACGTCCTCCGTAATTACATTCTCCGGTAAGATATTTTATAGCTTCAAATTGAATATCCTGAAACAATAATTAATTAAAAATAATCATTCAGATCTAAATAGTAATATAATATTTCATTTAAGATATAGAGAAATAAATAATTAATTGACAAGTTTTTATTTTGCCGAGATTAGCAGAGTTGTTGATTCATAAAGAGAAACAAAGAGGTTGTCCTCTGCTTGATGCAAATAAACATACACACAAATATATTAAATATAGATATTGAGTTAAACCATTTAGTTTTTACAATCTCAATATATTTCTGAAATATTTTGAGATTTTAAAAACTAAATCGTTTAACTTAAATTATTTTATTTTTCCTTAAACTGTGAAACACAACAACTCTAACTCATTACAATTTAATTTAGTTAATACGAGTATAAATCACATCTAGTTCATTTTCTTATAAATAAATAAATAATATATACGCGTAAAAATATCTATATTTAATTTATAATATAATTAAAAAAGAAAGAATTTAATTTTTAGGACAAATTCTAAGATTTTAGTAGAAATATTGTTGAATTGCGATATCAGAGGGGATTCATCCCCTTAGGAGTTGAACCCGAGAACTAACATGCTTTCCTGACAGTCAGCTCACACCCTCGAGACAAAAACCTCTCTCTGAATCTCAATATATTATAAGCACAGAAATTTTTTACTCCATTCTTCTATAATTTTTTGAAAAACATTCCAACTATTTTCAAAAAAAAGATGCTCAAATCTTTAGTTTTATATATAATATAATGTGTGTATGTTTATTTGCATCAAGCAGAGGACAACCTCTTTGTTTCTCTTTATGATATTTATATTTAATTAAAAATATTTTCATTGAGTAATTTGTATAAGGATTAAATCAAAAAGTGCGATTTTTACTGATGTAAAAAAGTATATTTAAAATATTTATAAGTATATCTCGTATTTATTAATTATAAGTTTATAGTTTCAAAGGTTTTATCTCCATCTTCGTCCTACATATATTTCAAACAAATACTTTTTATTTAAGTAATATCGTTTTTTACTAACGAATTGAGTTGATTTCATGCATAATGAAAAAAAACCCTATAACTTATCAAAAATGAAGTATCGGTTGAAACCACCTTGATCGCACATTTAAATGTGATTAACTTATCAGAATGAGCTAGTGAGTGGTTTCTTTTAATGAATATTTGTATTGGAATGAAGATCGGGGTAAAACCTTTACAACTATACATTCTATTTTTATTATTTAAGTATCAAGCAGATGATACATTTTTTATTTATTCCTTATTTATATAAAGTTCTGGGTTCCGAGTGTGCACCCCTTCTGCCTGTTGAGCAGGTCCGAGATCAAGCCACGCTCTCTGCAAAGATTTGACCGGCTATAATCCTGCCCCTAATTATCTGAACTTACAATAATACATTAATAGATAAACCACACTACGCAAGATCTGCTAAATAGACCATAGTAAGTATTCTAGAATATAAAATGTTTTATTTTTATTATATAAAGCGAATCCAAGTTATACTATAGTATTTTTTCATTGTCATGCAACAAATAGATAAGAAATTTCTTTATGTAGTAATGGAAATCTTGTTTTCATGAAAAAATTTAAGATTTTAGGATATAAATTTTTATCTGCATTTCTCTTTTTTATTCACACTGATAGTATTTGATTCCTAAAAGTTATATTGAAACGATAAGCCCCCAGCTGATTATAAGAGATTTCAAGGCAGAGACTGGAATAAAGTTATCTATCGATCATAAATACCGATAAGGGGAGAGAGAAACCTTTAGTCTGTAGATGTAACGTTTACGAGTTCACAATGTTGGAATTCCCATGGATGTATGTGATAGTTCTAGGAAGCAGCCTCGTTTTTATTACGATTATTTTCATTTATCTTCGTTATACAAGAAGAAGACATCAAACTAATGTCACCCTACCAATAAGAATCTTCGCTATAGACGTTTCCTCAACACTTGAAAATAATGAAGACCTACCCCCTTCATACCAGTCACTTGAGTCGCCTCCACCAGCCTATGAGGCAATTCTAAAAGTTTAATACACCGTTACGAATGTAAGTAAATAAACAATAATAGATCAAGTTTGAATAATATTTGCCATTTATTCATTTTATACTAAAGAATATGAAAGAATAAGAATCAGAGTCGTTTTGTTCACCTATGAAAAACTAAAGGGTATCTTTGGCTTCCAGTTAAATCAACTAATCGTCAGATATGTGAGCAGCCACCTAAAATTATAGTCAAAATGGCCTCATCTGACAGCTATTTTAACTGGAGGTCTTAGGTCTAGCGAGTTTAACCAGAGATGAATACTATTTTAAATCTAATAATAAATTATTTAAATATAATAGGTTCAAACTATAAAAATACTCAATATAATATTTTCAATATGTCTATTTGATAAAATTATAATTTTAATAATTTAAACACGAGTTTTTTGACTTTTTTCGTTTCAAATATTTAAGTAAAAGTCTAAATTAATTCTGTAGATGTTCTAAATCTAAATTAATCTGGGCTTTTTAGTAGAAATTTGCGTTTGTGTTGTTTCGGCATTTAATTTAATAAAACTTAGAGAACGCGGTGTTGGTTTATAATGAAACATTTTTTAAATTGTAATGAGTTGGAGTTGGTGGTGTTTCACAGTAAGGAAAAATAAAATAATATGAGTTAAACCATTTAGTTTTTAAAATCTCAATATCTTTCAGTTTGTTAACCGTTTTACTGTGAAACACACCAACTCCAATTCATTAGAATTTAATTTAGAAAATATAAATCACATTCAGTTATTGTCGTGAACAGCAGATTCGAAAAGATTACCTTAAATGAAGTTTTTAATTTAAAAGTTTGTTTATTCGAACTTAGAAATGTTTGAAATTTGGACAAAAATCAATAAAATAAAATTTATGTTTGTCTAGATTCTGATACTCAAAAAATCTTAAGAAAAGAAGCTCATAGAAAGACCACTCTGGTGTAAAAATATGAGTATTTCCAAAATGAAGAACTGATTAGTTTTGGAGCTTTTTATCTTCAGAATTTCCAGATGAAAAAATGCAAAGAATCGAGTAGTCGGTAATTAGCTCAAATTTCTCACAAAAGCTTAGATATATTAATAAGGTGTGTTTTCGCAGAGGCATAAATGACGCTTCCGAAGTCTGTGAGGTGCGGGGAGAGGGGAAGCAGAGCACAAGAGCTAAATTTTTTTTAAATATAGGGGTTTAGGCGGGGGGGGGGGGAGTGTGCACATAAAATGTTAAGGGTGATCTTTCGTCACTGTGTCTTTGTGCCAAGTCTCAGCTTTCCTAGTCAACACGTAGGCTCCCTACCGAGTCTGAACTTCGTCCTTCGATTTCATTTCGTAGATTATTAATAAATTATTTTTCATTTTATTTAAACTGTCAACATATTTTTTAAATAGTTTTAGAAATTTTAATTTAATAAATAATCCTATCTAGTACAGTAGTCCAGTCAACGAACGCTCAAAAAGGGGGTATAGAAAACATTTAATAGGAGAGAATTTTTTTCTTATGGAATGTGTTTGGGCTAGTTAGGAGGTAAGAATACTAAAAGTTCCCAGTCCTAGCTACCGGGCTTAGGGATGGAAGGGGGGTAGAAATGTCCCGTTTTTTTTTTTTTGGTTTTTTGCTTATATCTCAAAAACGGTAGGTCTTATGGAAAGAGTTACTCTTGGTAAAATAAAAGTTTATAATATTTAATACAAGATTGGTTCTATTTTATTTTTCTCTATTCCTGATTGTTTTTGAGATATTTGCACGCGAATATCGTTTATGTATGAAAAAAATAACATTTCCTATAGGATAAAGAAATAAATGATTAGAATATATTTTCAAATATGTGAGACTTTAAGCCACAAATCGTTTTCCCATCTCCCTAAAACTATAGATGTATAGTATTTAATGCTCAATATATCATTTTTAATAAGTTTATATTTCAATAAGTAATAATAATAACCGTTACGTTAATAATTTTTTTTAATATTATCTTAAAAATTGCATTACAAATCTTAAGATGATAATATATATATTTTTAATGAACTAATCAATTTTAAATTATCTATCAATAAATCCTCAATTATTTCCAAAATTTCCGATAAATAAAGAGCTTTATAAGAAAAATTTTATGATAAAAGAATAAAATTTATTATTCAAATATTTATGTTTTTATTTATTTATTTATTTTTAGAAAAAAATGAGTATAAATTAATTAAATATTATTTATCTCAAGATTAGTGTGTTAAGCTTTATTGATGCAAAAATTAAAAAAAAAAAAAAAAATGTAAGATAATCTAATCAAAATTTTAAAGTGATTATTCAGAAATGAAAATGTTCCGCCAGAGAAAAATTAATCAATCAATTACGTCATGAAAAAAAAATTGTTTTAAGGATTATTCATCTTAATAAATAAATACTTTGTTAGAAATTAGCCTTGAAATAAGAGGAATTATATTTGAATGTATTTAACCTATTTTTTTTACATGATTGAAAATTAGATTCAAATAAAATTATCAATTATATCTCCATCTAAAGTTAATTTCCATGATCATGTAATAAGAGATCATCCTTAAAATTTGTTAAAAATATTGCAAGACGACTATATAATGATTTTTAAAAAAGATTTAAAAAAAAAACAAATAGTGAAAAGTTGAAAAAGAATATTATTTCTTTAGCTGTGCTATACGTAGGATTTTGAGATCTCGTGAAAAAAAAAACAAGTAGATACTGAAATACGATAAATTACTAATTTTATCGGCTAAATCGATTAATTACGATAAATTACGATAAATTACTAATTTTATCGGCTAAACCGATTTTAAGTAATTGTGAAAAAACTAAAAATGCACTAGAATAATCTACATACACAAAAAAAAAATAAATAATAATGTTAAAAATTGTTTTCGTCACTTGCTTATCCTTAATAATTTTTAGTCTGGTTTTTGGTGCAAGGTGAAACATATTTTCTTTTATTAAAAAGCTTATCCTGAAGTTGAAACCCCTAATTTCAGAAGTAGTTAGAGAAAAAAAATTAAAACCTTTTCAAGACTCGGTGCAATTACAAAAATTTTAACAATTCGGTAATTTTTTGTTAACAAATTGTTTGAGTTATAATTTGATATCTTGTGCAGAAATGTAATAATATAGTTGGGTGCCAAATTTCAGTTCATTAGCTTATAATTGTTTGATAATTCCCCATATAAACGAATCTTATTTCTATCTTATTTTATGCATTTTTAAACCGGAAGTTCTGAAGATATAAAGTCTAAAATCTAATCAGTTCTTCATTATAAAAATAGAAATATTTTGCCACAAGAAGTGAATGTATTTGATCACTCGATATCAAAAAACTAAAAGTATATTTTCAGATCTTAAGCGTAAAAATCAACAAATATCTTAATTTCGAATTTTTCAAGGAAACAAGATTTCCATCATGACAAATGGAATAAAAAAATTAGATAGTTAAAAATGAACCTAAATAAATTAAATGAAAACATTATTCAGAGTTTTATAATGATTTTGTTTCATTTTTAATCGAACTTTTATGAATAAAATTTACAAATAAAATTGAAATATTTTTCATTTAAATTATTTACTTCAAATATTCCTCAACTATTAAAAATCTACCAACCATAAATTTATCTTACCTCGTATTCATTTAAAAACATATTAAGTTGTACAATGGAGATACGCAAATCGGTTTCATTGAATTCATATGGAATGTTCCAGCCAAGGGGTCCAAATTTACGTCGCTCTTGGAGAAGTGCGTGAAAATAACATAAAGAAAAGAGTAATCTTTTAAAGGCAATCGGCTGTTTATTACCGTCCCAGAATTCCGGATCGGAAATCGGGTCACACATCAATGATCTGTAGAACAAAATAATTATTAAATATTTATTTATTTATTTTTTCAAATTAAAAAACAAAATTAAATTATTATGGGGAATTAAATAATAATGAACACAACAAGTAATATTAATAAAAAAAAAAAGAAATTTAACTCTCAAATAAGGGTTGAGTAATGTATTTAGAGAGTAAATAGTTTCAAAGACCTTTATGAATATTTCACATAATAATAATAATATGAAGACACATTCTTTAGTTTGGATAAATATTTAAGGGCACGCCTGTGGGGTATAATACAATTATTATAGCAGAGTGAAATGGTTGCATAACTCAAAGGCGCATTTCCAAGTAAGTCGTTTATAAATTATTTTCATGTAAAGTTATGACTTGTTAATCCATATATTGAGAAGAATGAAAGAAAGCTTGAGACTATTCATTGTCGATCGCGGGACCGCTTTTGGTCGATCACCAAAAACGAATAAAAAAAATCAGATGACAAATTTTTAAGTAATTCGTAAATTATTAATTTACACATTTACTTTGTTAGCAATTTATATGTATTATTTGTACTATAACTTGTCGATCGCCATATACCTTGGTATAATTATATATCGCGTATTTCAAAAGGTTGGGCACCCCTGCAAAAGAGGATGTATAATTCCTATTTTTTACCTGTATAAATTAGCTTTAAGTCCTTTTGGAGGTTCATTAGTCATTTTGACCCCATTTTGAAGAACTAGGATAGGAAAATGTTCACATGGGTATGATGTTAACCACAGTCGAAAATCCGGATGAGTGGTATCTGGTGCTAGATTTTCACAAACCTACAAGAATGTTTTTTAAATTAGTAAATAAATTTAAAGAAATTTGGGATATATAGGTACTTTTAAAAGCTTGAAATTTTTTTCAATTAGCTAAAATAATGTTATTTTTTAATAGACTTAAATAGAGTTATAATAATAATAAATAATAAATAAATCTTTATTCCTCGACCTGCTTAGAGGCACAAGTCCTCGGTGGCTAGGTCCTCCAAACATCAATACAATCTAGCTACAATACATTAATAAACATCAATACAAATTAATTACAACAATTTAAAAAATAATAAACAAGTAAAAAAAAAAATAAAAAATAAAAAAAATAGAAATGTATGCTCATTAATAAATAACATGACCATAGATTTCCATCAAAAAACAAAAAGTAATTTAAAAATTCCGCGCAAAAACCCGATACCAGGAGCAAGCGACGCATTAGCCATCCCGGCATTTGCCATAAGTTGTTAAGGAAACCTGGTCAAAACCTTAACAAGGATGGTATGACCTCTCTCTACCTCACCTAATCTCTGCTTGTGAGAACTAAATAAAAATTTTGCACAACTCTAGGACATTAGGACTTGACAAAATTTATAATTGATTTAATCATAGGGGGCAGAGGACTATAATCCCAAGTAGTAACAGACAGATTGTTCCACAAATCAATGCCAGATCCTACAATTGAATGTAAACCGATATTTTTCAAGAATCTTGGCTTACGAATCTTTTTTCTATGATCAGCTCTACCTAAATAATTTGGTTCCTGAAATCTATTCGTTATTTCCTCCCAACTCCTAAAACCCTCATAGGCTTTGAAAATCACTTTCAATTTAGCCCATTCCCTTCTCTCCAATAAGCTAGACCATCCTAATTCATTAATCATTGAAGTGACACTACTAAACCTATCAAATTTACCAAAAACAAATCTAGCCGCCCTCCTTTGTACCATATCAATTTTTCTCTCTAATCGTTGTGGATGTTTGTCCCAAACCACAGAACAATACTCTAAATTAGGTCTTACATAAGTTAAATAAACTTTTGACTTAACTTCTCTAGATGTACCCTTCAAAATTCTACCAAACATCCCCAATTTCCTATAAGCCTTATTGACTATATAACTAATATGCATATCCCACTTTAAATTTGCCTGAATATGTATGCCTAAATATTTATAAAATTTAGATTCATTGATAATATTTCCACCAATGTAATAATTTTGAGGACTAACCAGATTTCTAGTACTAAATCTAACCAAATTTGACTTGGAATGGTTTAGTTCCATTGAATTGGATCTACACCATCCTTCAATTTGATCCAGGTCATTCTGTAAAGTAAGGCTATCACAATCATTATCAATTACTCTATATACGACACAATCATCCGCGAAAAGCCTAATAGATGATTGCACGATAGAAGGCAAATCATTTACATATATAAGAAAAAGAAGAGGACCCAGAACACTACCTTGAATCACCCCAGACGTGACATCTACTCTATCAGACAGACCATTACCCACTTTTACAATTTGAGTTCTATCCCTAAGAAAACACCGAATAAATTTAATTAACTTAACAGACAACCCTGACGAGTTTAATTTTTCTAAAATAATTTTATGACTGACTTTATCAAAAGCCTTGGAAAAGTCCAAAAATACTGCATCTACACACTGAGTTGAGCTTGATTTTTTTTAATATTCAGTTTTGATATACAGCCTTATATTTTGAAAATTTGCCATGAAAACAAATGATGGGATATAATTAGAAAGCGCAAAATCAAAAGTTTTAAACCTCGAACGGAATCAATATAAAAACTAAAATAAAAACTATAAAAAAAAAACTCAGCAATACATTCAATATTAAATCGCAAAAATTTGAAAAGAAGTATTATCTCGCTCGATTAAAATATTATTTTTGACTGATATATCTTGGAGTGTGATTGGACTTGAACCTGGGTGTTAATCATAGTATAATGGGATTATTATAAAATAATCAGGCCAAGTGCGAGTAGCGCACGTATACCAAGGTTTCCGTACTTTATATCTTCCAAAATACTTGAGGTATCAAATTCACTCTTATTTATTTTTAATAAGAGGAGATTGAGGAATTTCAGAGAATTTTTTCATAAATCTAAGTTGAGACAATTTTGAACCCCAAAGGGTACAAAAATCACCTAAAAATTGTCAATTTGCCTCACGCACACTGTGATTTTTAAGTGAATTTAATTTAGAAAAAATTTGGCCTGATTCTACTTAAAAAGATCTTTACAGGAATCCTTCACAATCTATGATAAAAACATATTTCTTTATTCTCCAACCCTCGAAAAAGCCGACCTACTCCAAAATAATAATTTGATTAAAATGTTAATATGATTTTGGATTATGGGGAAAATAAATACATTTGTACACTTGTTTGTATCTTATTTAGTTTTACAAGCTACATTAATCTGGGAGACCGACAGACATAAATTTGATCGAAAATAATAAGACTTCGTTTCATTTTTGAACCCTATAGCAGAAAATAATTATTTGAACGGAGGTAGAACATCACATTGTAGATTCTATGAATCAAGCATTCAATTCAATTGAATGTTATAAAAGTTAAGTTCAATTAAATTTCTTTTGATTAGTTTTATATTTGTTTGTTTGTTATTTTTTATCATATATTTTTATAAGAATACTTACTTTTTCCAAAGAGGGCATGAAACTCTTTGCTAAATGACAATTTTGCAAAACAACCCAGGTACCGTTTCGTACTCCTTCCTCGATTAATTTCATAGCAATCGGGCCTTGTCCCTGACCTAACGAAAGGGAATATAGTCGATTGGTGCCAAAACCCTTGAAACAATAAATTTGTTAATTGATGATGTAAAAAAACAACATATTTCTTTATCGACTAACTTGATCATCAGCAAATTTTAAAAGAAGTGCGGTTGGGTCAGCTCCCGGTGTCAGAATAAAAATCAATGGAATACAGCTGTTAGAATCAGCGTAAGAAGAGATAATATCAAAGGGGGCGATTCTGTGTATTCCTTTCCGAGTTCGCTTGCTATGAACACTCGAATGCCAGGAATTACCTACGAATCGAAGATTTTAGTGAAAACACTAGTTAGGTTAAATTGTATATAAGAATATGAAATTTCTTTGTGTACCTTATCAGGACTAAAACAACGAAGAACCAACAATCTTTCGAAAAGACCCACCTTATTAAAAGGTGCAGGTAAATCGATTGAATATGGGTCTTCTGAATCAAAGTACCCCTGAAAACGAGATAATGAAAAACAATAGGGATTATTGTTTAAAATTAAAATTTTTGTTTAATTATTTGGAAATAAATTTCAGTTCATAATAATTTAAAAGAGATTGAAAATTCCAGTTATATAAATCGATTTAATATGAGGAAAAGTGAAAACTTTTTTAAGACTTGGTAGGTTTTCGGCAAATTAGAACGATATGGCAACTTTTCGTTAGAGAACGGTTTGAGTTAGAAAGTTGGAACTTGACTAAGAGGTGCAGATAATTAATTCAAACTTCTGTGCCTAATTTCAGCTCATTAGTTAAAACCGAGGTTAAAACCATTTTTAGTTACACCCAGTAATTGAGCTCCCTATATAACAATTCTATTTTTTAATAATGATGTTTATTAACCGGACGTTTTGAAGCAAGAAAACTAAAAATGGTATATTCTGTTCTTCATTTTGAAATACAAATTTTGCACCTCAGCCTATGACTTTGATCCGTTCTTGAGTTGGGTATGGGTATTTCTGCTACTACAGTCACAAAGACGGAGAAAAAAATTATGATTGAAAAATATGTTTCTCCACATTTCATACGACATATGATCTGGTCATACGATAAGCAAAAGCAAAAAAAAAATACTTTACCCATTATTGGATAAAGTAAAAAAAAAAATCGAGTAAATTTAATAATTTGGCCCGGCTGGCCGAGGGTACAAAATTAAAATATTAAATACTGGTATATCTATCTATCTGTCAATATTTCGAAACCTTATGAATCGTTTTCAGAGTCGGGTAAATAGGTTCCAAAATATAAAAATATCACTTTCAAAAAAATCCAATGAGCATAAATTTTCTATTCTTAGGAAATAATTATGTTCTATCATTTTCACCCGGTATGGACTGATTCCCTGCCTAGTGGCCCTATTATTGAATTCACTCGATTTTTTTGCTCATTTTGTGTTTAAAAATGTCTGAAACGAGAAGAAAATTAATTTTTAATCATTTTTTTGTCCGTCTCTGTGTCAAAATGTTTGTTATTCTGGACTATAAGCTCATTTTTCTTTTGTCTTTTTCCGAAAATTGATTAGATTTAACGTATCTAGATCTACAACTTGTTCAAAAATAAAAAAAATATATAATATTTTGTTTTGAATGATTTAATTGAGATTTTCAGGAGTTGTTATGATAAAGACATATAATACAAAGTGGTGTTTTATTATACCTTTTCAATTTATTAAATTAATTACTTTTTTTTATTTTTAAGCTTACTAATAATTTATAATTTGAAAGTTTATATTGGGAAAATAAGGACAAGTTTTTTATGTGTGACTTTTTATTTATCCACCAACGTTTACTAATAATTTATTAGAAATAATTATATATTAATTACCTATGAAATAAATTGAATTTATGAAATTAAATCATAAAATACCATACATTTTTAAGAGTTTGTCATATTTAAATTCTAGCCGAAGAGCCTACCAAGTTTTGAAAAAGTTTCCACCTTTTCCTACAAATCTAAGTTTATGAAAATCCACCTTCCAAAATTCAATATTTTTAACAACATGTTGACGAATTCCAGAAAACTTTGCTAAATCTTCAAGACGACAAATTTCGTCCCAGGATTGAATGGGAAGCCAGGCAGCCGGATTTGGATGTGGATTATCAAGACCAATGCCTCCAGTTAAAAGGAACATCCAGTCAGCAAGATCAAGTTTTCCTCTGTTCTGAATCAAGTTGATCGTCAGCAGAAGTGAAAACAACAATTTATCCTGAAAAATGTGTAATTATGTTTGGAATTGTGATTGATTGCTAATTTCACTAACTATACCTTTTCAAAAAGACTTCGGCAAATGTTCACATAAAGTGAGAAGGTGAAGTGTCTTTCTAGGTCTTTTAATCTTAATGCAACAACATCAATTTTCTCCGTGTTATCTATTGACAATTTAAATAAATTGACGAACCAAACTAACGAGTATTGGTACATAGGATCAATGTTAGCTAATACAGCTGAAAATATAACAATGAGATTAAATTATTGTGAAAAACGTTTTTTCGTAGTATACAATAAAGCAAGTTTTTATAATAAAAAATGTGAGTTTTTCTTGAAAATTCTTTCTTCAAAAAAAACCCCCCAAAAAGAATTTTTGAAAATTAAGGTGAAGTTCCAAATGTTTTTTTTTCAATCCTATTCATAATGGAATTCTGAATGTTAAAATAATAGTAATTTTTTATCCCTTAAAAATAGATTAACTCATTCTCCTCGAATCAGAACTTCCATGAAAATATATTTAGATATTTATCAAATAGATGATAGTAACTTATAAAACAATCTCATTTATCAGCTTGATCGCATAAGTTTCATCCAAATGATAATTTAATAATTAAAAAAGTACTGTTTCCCTACCGATGGAAAAAAAGAGAACGGTGCAGTATACAGCAATGGGAGAGTATTCTTCGCGGGCTTCATCGATGGATTTTTCAGTAATTTCAGAACTCGCTTGTTTTTCCTGAATATCGTTAGCTAATTGTTTACTACTACTTAACACCTGTACTCCTGTTTCATCCTCAAGAATATTTCCTTCTGAAGTTGAGAGAACATGTAGAATTTTATCCTCAATTTCTTTGAGCATCCTAGAAAAGCATTTGTAGGTAAGTATATCTATTGTATATATCAGGGGTGGCCACAACGTGGCTCGCGAGAACGCATGCGGCTCTTCAGTCAATCTCGTGCGGCTTGAACCCTCTTGAATAATACTGATTTTAAAAAGTATATTATTCACAGAGGACATTTAGCAACAAAATATTGTCAATATCCACAGGTTATGCAGGTAGTTCTTAACTACATTCGGAAGAAGGTTCCAGAAGAAAAATATCCACTAATAAAAGTGTGTGCTAAGAGACTAATCTCAATATTTGGAACTACTTATGTGTACTGTACTCAACGCTTAAGTTCATAAAATCTAAATATAGATCCGAAACTGATGAACATTTAAGTGAACTCGTGCGAACTGCGCTTACCTATTATCAGCCAGATTTCAAACAACTAACAGCAAACGTGAACACTTGTAAAAGCACTTCTCAAAAGTAAAATGTTATTTCTTTTTTATTGTAATTGAACAGTAATGATATAAGTAGGTAGAGTAAAAAAAAAATAAATGTTATTTCATTTATATTTTATAAAATAAAAAATGTGTCTTTTTTTTAATAAACCATTAATTAATCTCCAAGCAATGTGGCTCACTTTGAAACGGTTTTATAAATTTGCGGCTCCCAAAGTTAAGGTTAGTGGCCACCCCTGGTATATATAAATGAAAAGGGGATTTTGTTCACGAGTTATCTGTGGAATTTATAAAAAATTATCCAATCGTCATGAGGCTTTTTTAATTTATAAAGCATAGTACAAATTAGGTTTAAGCATAGTTTCAATTCAATGTATAAAAAATAATTAAGCTATTCATTTTTATAAATAATAGCAAAATTTACGTTGAAGTTTCCTCAATGTGTCGTTGTGTTAGAACGAGGCGCTGCAGTCGTAAGATAGATCCCATGCCCCGCTACTAAGTTGCGCTGCAGACAGACCCCCTAGAGAGTTAAAAATGCAAAAACAAACCACCTAAAATTGGAGGGGGGGGGGTTAAAAAAATTCTAGGTCTTTGAGCCAAATTAAAATAAATTTTGTATACATATTCTGTGGGCCTTGAGGCAACTAGAAAAGCAAAAATCAACTATTCGAAATGGGGAAGACGTCGCAGCTCGCTATTAATAGATAAATGTTGCTAGAAGTTATATATATTAATTTTATTATTAAATAAATGGGAATTTGTGTTTATTATAATGATTTTCTACCAATGGACAAGTCAACTTGTATTCAACGCGTTGAGCGGATTAGTTTTTGCTGAACTTAGAGTTTTTTAATCATCAAGACTAAAAGTGAGATAGCTTCAAGTACTAGTCCAACACGATATTAAATAATATTTTATAAAATATTTGACACTAATCATAATCGTTGAGTGAGCATATAAGAAATGGAAGTAATCAGAGCTCATCAGTAAACAGTTGTGCTTTTTATATTGACTCTCAACCATTGAGTTTACTATATATAAAGATAGTGATATTTATTTTAAGAAATTAATTATTGTCTGACTAAAAGATTAAGGTCTGAAGCTACTTAAAAATAAATACTAATTGTTGTTTTATAATATAACATATATAAAAAGATTTAAAAATTGCCTTTTATTTTCAGCTCCTGAACAATTAATTTATTCTTTTCATCTTCAAGATCAGGCCGCTCTTTCGCCACTACAATTCCAAGAAGTTGATCTCCAAGACCCACAGGTGTAATCATAAAGTTGAGTAATGTCACCTAAAAATAATAAATTCCATCAATGACAATCCTTATTAATATATTTTCTTTTTACTTCATTTATTTTAGTACGACCTTTTCGTATGTGCCTTCGGTACGCTCTCGAGACACGGCCCTAGCGGGCAGCGTCTCGGGCCAAAAAGTTTATTCCCCAAAAATCACACTCCAGAGGCATATCTACTAAGCTTATAAGAATAATTACTTTTTAAGCGGGCAGCGTCTCGGGCCAAAAAGTTTATTCCCCAAAAATCACACTCCAGAGGCATATCTACTAAGCTCATAAGAATAATTACTTCTTAAGTGATTTTCATATTATAAAAAAAAATTTGTGAAAAAGTGTTATGTAATATAATGAGAAATTAGAAACGACCAATTTTATAAGCCGAAGGTCTGAGTGAAAACCACCCTTTGACTTACTAGTTCTAGTTAAGAACCAAAAATAAATGTCATGGTTTAGTTTATTTTTAAAATAATAGAGACGCACAATTAAATCTCATTGAAAAGGATATAATGAAATAAGAATAATAAAAATAGAAGAATTTAGTAGGATAACTATAACAGTATCTAATATCTATATTACATAATAAACGAATAAAAATCTATGTATATATTTGCCATAAAATAATCTAAAAAGTAAAAATCCAAGTAATATTGATCGAAATATAAAATTACCTTAACAGCGATTTCAGGGAGATAATGAGGATTTCGTAATTTTGTGGTGATATATAGTCTAAAATCCGAGGAATATTCTACAATAGAATCGCCAAGTTTAATGCAAAGAGCACCACCTTGTTTAAACGTCTGTCTTTGCAAGAGAGGCTCCAAGATGGCATCTAGTTCCTCTTCAATATTTTCGAGTAAAACCTATCAAAGAAAAAATAAATAAATAAAAACTCATTTTAATAATTGATAATAAAATCTCATCTCACTGGTTGCCCAAATTGAATAGCATTTTCAAGTATGCGAACATAATCGGCATTTGTTAACCGTATGATACTTAAATTATTCTTCTTTTCCATATTTTTCACCCACTTATTGGCTTGTGATTGGGGATCGATCATCAGAGGAAATCTTGCAGAATTCCTTAAAAAATGAAAGATATCTGTTTTTATTAATCAATTTAAAGAATTAATATGATATTTTAGATTATGAAAATGAATTGGATTACATATATGTATAGCACAATAGCACGCTCGTTCTAAAATATGTTTTTAGACACTAAGATATCTTATAGACATCTTAAAGATATCTTAAATACAATAAAGGGCTAAATAAGACATCTTCTAGATCGGGCGTGTTATCTGGGTAGCTTGTATACACATAAAATGTTTTGATCAAGTAACTATAGTTTTGTAAACATATTCTTGAAATCATCAGTCCCAAATTCAATCAGTGACGTAAACAATGACTCCGTTACGTAGAGCGCAAGGACTGCTGGGTTACAGTGCAAACAAGCCAAAAAAATTATAAATTATGGGTCGAGGGAGGGGGTGCTTAAGTTGGTGAAGGAACACTTTGTGAAATTTTCTGCAATAACAAAGAGAGCAAGGAGATTTTTTCGTGGTACATATTTTAAGAAAATTAGATTTTTTATCTCTAAATAAAAGATTAAATTAGATAAATGTTTAATATTTCAAAATGTAAGGGTTTGGGAGAGGGCCACGCCCAAAGTTTGGGCGAGGGAAACACAGATCCACAGATGACCTTAGTTATGCCACTGACTCTAATAGGTAATAGTCATCATGGAGATGTTAAATGGCCATAATTTTTTTTCTTGAGACTTCCTGGGACACAGGATTTTTTTTGTTGTTTTACTCATTTTAGACCATATAATAGGTACCGATAAATCTTCCGTGATATATTTGCCCGAAACGATTGATAACGGGTCCAGAAAACACAGTGTTAATTTCAAATCATAAGAAAATGTATATGAGTAGTAAAGTCTTGGCAAAATCGTTTTAAAATTTCAATAAAATAATGTTTCATAAATATGTAAAAGTGTTATAATTTTTTATAATTTAATAAAGAATAAAAATGTTAATGTACTTAATTATAATTCCATTATCAATACTGAAAGAATCAGATGGTAATCCACATATATTCCATTCTCGTATTTCAACAGGATCTCCGAGAATTTGAACTAAACTGAAAACTGGAGTACAATATAGTTCTAAAGATGTGGTTTTTTGACCCAATATTCGACTTGACTTTGTCGGAATTGCATTGTGAATGCTCCTAAATAACTCACAAAGCCGGACGCAATGAGGATATCGCCTAAAAGAAAAAAGGCGAACTATGATAAGACTGTTACATAAAATTTATTTTTAATAATCAATAACCCGTGAGTGTCCCGTATTGTTCCCCAAGTGCGACAGCTGTGTTGGACCATCGAGTCCGTTCGCCACCCAATCCAGATATTAATTCTTGAGCTCTTTCTAATTTCAGCTGACACAGATTGACATCTTCTTGAAGTGTATCGTATTGGGCCTAAAACAAAAAATTTGAATAAAATTAGTTATTAAGATAGTTTTAGATTGAAATTAAAGAAATACATAGGTCAGTTATGGTATTTTCAAGAACCTTAAATTCTAGTTTTATGATCTGATTATTTAATTGAATGTTCTTAATATATTTTATTCGAGGAAGAATGAAAACTACTATTATAATTTGATACTTTTATCAAAAAGGTAATGAAAGTGATTTTTTCATGTAAAAAAAGTAAAAATAACAATAATTGCATATTTGATGCTTTGATGGTTTAGTTGTTTATCAATAGAACATTTTCGACTAAAATCACTTAGGGTCAGTTGTATGTCGGTTTGTAAAGTCTTTGTTAGTTTTACAGGAGGTCAAACCTTAGTATTCACCAAGTGCCGGGCCGGGTGGCCAATCAGATGACACGCACTTTCATCTGAATGACCATCCGGCCAGGCACTTAGTGAATACTAAGGTTTGACTGTCTGTCAACTTATCAAAGACTTTACAAACCGACATGCAACAGGCCCTTAGAGTGTACATTTTTAATGAGAGAATCTCATTAGAATTCAGGACGTTTCGATATCTATTTCTGGAGTCGTTTTCAAGAGCCTTGGGATAAGTCGATTATCAGACAAACTTCTAACAGAGCACTTAAAAACGACTCCATAAATAGATGAAGGTACTCTAATGATATTTTCTCATTAAAAATATTCATCAGTCGAAACTTTCCTTCGATAAATTATAACAATATTGTTTACCTTGGTTTCTTCAAGAACCACTTCTAATTGGGCTAGTTTATCCTGAATTTGTTTGAGTTGAGCCCTTTTAAGCTCTAAAGAAGCCATAGCAATAGAAAATGCTTTCTCTGCTGCTGCTAAAGCAATTTTTTTTGGCGCGACCACTTTCGCTACTTTATCGTATTTACTAATTGCAATTATCCATTTGCACAAGCCTAGGTAATAATGAAAATACATTTAGTTAAAAAATATTGTATTGTATTATTTCATTTAGTAAAACCTTCGGCTGCTGTAGAGGCATTTTTTATTTTAGCTGGATCAAATTCTTTATCATAAACAAAACGGTCCTCGACTTTTTTCATAATTGCGGGTGGAATATTATCTTTATCAAAATTAATTAGATTATCCAAAAATTTCATATCACCCAGCATTTTTTTACTAGTCACCCAATAGTCTTCATAAGATTTTCCTAAAAAACATACAATTAAAAAGTTAAATAAAATTCAAAATTTTATTTGTATCTAGAAATAAGAAATATAATTTTTTAATTTTCACAAAAAGAGGGAAAGTTTAGGCCCTTGAAATATATGTTACAAAAATATAGTGATAACGCAGTGTAGGTTTCCCTTTGAGCTTTGAACTTTTGTTTTAATAAAAGTAATGTGTAATTGATCTGCCCCAAGTTATATATTTTTATTTTTTTATCATATATAATATACAGCTTATAAAAGGAGGGTATTCTGTGCTTTCAAGCAATGAGGACTTGTTCATTGGAGCTCCTACAGATTATCCTGGATTTGGAGGTGAATGACTTTTGAAGTTTATATTTAAATAGAAAAATCATAGAAATAATTTACAAGTGAATAATTAATGGAATTATAAAATTATTTTGTATAAAATAATTAGTGAAACAAAAGAAAATTATCAAAATATTCATTGGAGTTGGCAATTCAAGGCAACTACAAATAACTCCACCTAAGAAAAATCAGAAAGGAAATAGAAATGTGATGGTCCTAGAAAACGCCAATTCCTTGTTTATTTTTTAAAAAGGTCACGGATATAATAATCCCTGACTATCCATTATCTATTGACATGTAAGAACGTGCAAAGATCTAAAAGACAAGTCCTGACAAGTTTTAGTCCCGGAGAGAAATGATCAATTAATTGTGATTGTTCTAGAAAACTGAAATTCCTTGTTTCCTTGTACTAGAATGATAACTATTAGACTTGGTTAGTGTCGTAGCATTTAAATTACTGGAATAATAAATATTTTAGAAAATGAAAATATGAGAGGAAGAATAATTTTTAAATATTCGAAAATTCATTATTTTTTTTATCTTATATATTTGAGCTTATAATAATTTTGCTTTTAGTGAGGCCATGCTGCACGCGGCCCGCGGGCCACGGGTTGGGGACCCCTGGTCTATAGGATAGGCTTATTAGTTATTCATTTGAGTAGCTAATCGCTTCAAAGATGGATTTTGAGCAAAATGATATAAATAATTATAGATATATAATCACCTGTATTTGGGTCTAACACTTTGGTAGGTTTTTCATCTTTGAGAATACAAACTGCTTCCATCACCATTTTGACTCCTTTTGGAGGTTGAATCATGGATTTCACGAGACTAATATCTGCAGTGGTGAGGGTATTAAGAGCTGACATAGCAGTCTCCAAGATAGGGAGCGCTTCAGCCAGACGTTCATCGCATTCTGCTTTAATTTCAGCAGCTGCAGCTGCCTGTTCATTAGCTGCTTCTTCTTCAACTTTAACTACCTTAAAATTTTGAAGAACATTATAATTAGATGAGGGCGAAAACCTTGTTTATGTAATAGATAGGTCAACCTTTTCAGCATCAGCCACTATCTGAGATTCCGCTTCCACAGTTTTTAAAACTGCCTCCACTTTTTTAGCTGCTTCGACAAGTTTCGGCTGTAATACTTCCAATTCTCGTCTCATCACTGCTACTTCAGTTGCAGCATAATCTAGTTTGTGAATTCCTGTCTCGTATCTTAATTTAGCCTAAAATAAATTCCATTTTATAACTGTTTGTGAAAATATATTTTCTTGTTTTAATTTTATATAGATATTCACCCTTAAAATATTTTCTCTTTTCTTTTGGAGTAAATTTTTAAAGCTGTTGATTAACTCTAAATACGATGTTGGTGTTACATAATTATGACGAGCAAGACGAATAAAGAATTCTTTGCTTAAGTTTTGTGTTGATATATGAAATTCTTGACACATCGTTATACAAATGTCTCTTTCCTTTTCGGATAAATCAATTTCGGCTAAGAATTTCGTGGAAACAGCAAGCAAAGCATCTTCTGGCCAAGTCTAGAAACGATGTAATTAAATTATGTTATAAGATAACAAGGCAGTTCCAACATAAGGATTGAATTGCTATATATCATGCATTTTGGAATGATTTATTTCATTTTTTTTATCTTATTATAATCAATTTTCATTTATAAGACTAAATCAAAGAGTGTGTCTTCTGTTTAATCTAAATATTTAAATAATTTCTGAACAAGATTCATTTTCAAGTGGTTTTTCGAGGTCTAATTTTTAAGACACTTAGGGCAAGTTGTATGTCGGTTGGTTAAGTCTTTGTAAAAGTTGACAAAGGGTAAAACCTTAGAATTCACATTGTGCCCGACTGGATGGCCTTGTCAACTTTTACAAAGACTTTACCAATCGACATACAACTGGCCCTTAAGGGAAGAAATATTTTTAAAATGTTTAACTAATGCATGTTTCTCCATGAAATTAAGAATTGAATAATTTTATAGTAAAAATATCCCACTAACTTACAACTTAACTGAAAATAAATTTAAGATTTTAATTTCTGAATTTCTGAATACTTACATGGAACCAATCGATGGTACAACAATTAATTAGTGCAGGAAATTTTCGAACCCTTATACGAAAATTATCTCCGATCGGGCTCATCGAAAGGACAATATGTAGTTGTTCCCGAATTATAGTTACAAAAAGATTGAAAAGAGCAACAAGACTTCCATCAGTCTAAATTTTTAGAAAACTTACTATTAGTAATTGGAAACAAAATTAATGTCTAATGGGTTAATAAACTATTGACCTGCAATGTTTTGTCTTTCTGTCTATCAATCACTCTCATTTTTTCACAAAGTTCAATTTTTTCATCAATTTGGAAGATATTTGGTACTTCGCCGGAATTTAATAAATTGTTGATGTCTTCTAAAAATGATTCTTCTTTAATCTAGAAACACATGACACAAAAAAAGATTACATTCAAATAACGTTTAGAGAATATTTAGAAAATAAAAAAATTATAATAGAATTTTTACTTGAGAATCCGTAAATAAGAAAACGCCGTGTAATTCACTTCCACTGACGCGGCGCAACATATTTTTAATATCGTCATGCCATTCATTTTTTCCATATTGTCTCGTAATTTCTACCTATGTATGTAGGTATCAAAGAATAATAATATTAAATTTTCAATTTAGACTTCAGATTATTTTGAAAACACCAAGAAAAATAAATTAAATATGTATATTGGTTTATCGGGAAGATATCATCTCCAGGATCTTTGAATAATGAAATTTTAATTTATAAGGCCATTATTAAGCTTATGTTATAAAGAACTAAAAGTGGATTTTTTGTCTAATAATATCAACAAAATTCAGAAATTTCTGTATAAATTCCCCAAATAAGAACTTCATGATGTTTTACTAATACCTTATTTAAATGAAATCATTTTATAAAAGATAATTAAGCCATTTTTAAAGACTATCGTTACATCTCAAAGACAAACCTTCAGCTATTTAAGAACCGCCGTATCCAGAGATACCTTCGACCCCTGCCCAGCCCATAAAAGTCTTTCTTCTTCTTTTCACGATGGAGGGGCCAACCCAGGCCTTTACGGGTTGCACTTTTTGGTGTAACTCCTTCTCTCATCATTTTCATAAAAAAAAAAAACAAAAAAAAAGAACTCCTTAATAAAGTTATCTTAAGAAAAATGCCTAAAAGTGACTTCAAGATTTTCAAAACTCTAAATTAAATTCATTTTAATTAGCCTCATCGGAGGTCACCTATTTACTTTTTTTCTTAATTTTCATACATTTAGCTCATAGAATTTTTATTGTAAATTTTGTGAATACTTATTGCAGATAAAAAAAAATCTGGGATGATAATTTTTTAAATGTTGGTTTTGAATTGAATCGGTTATTTCAGAAACAAAACATTTTACTTTTTTTACAAAACAAACATACATGTGTAGTTTCTGGATTAATCGATTCAATTAAAAGTTAGTGAATAATAATAATTATCAATGTGGTTAGTAGATAGAGATATAGAAAAGATTTTTATTTTTATTTTTAGTACTACACGCATTTAAAAATTGAAAAGGGGGTCGGGGTAACCGAGAGGTTAGCGTACCAGCCTGCTAATCGTGTTCGAACCCGACTCGAGGGAACCGGCTAAAAATCTGATCCCTGCATATAAGTCTTAATTTAATATCAGTATCGTAAATTGGCTGATGCAAAAAAAAAAAAAAAATTGAAGAGAAGTGAAGAAGAATTAATTTCAAAAAGAGATTATTAATCTCATATTATTTATATTGATCTCATCTACCTCTATAAGATAAATTCAATTCTCGGTAATTTAGTTGTATTATATGTTGATTATCTTCTTCTTCTTCTTCTTCAATAAGTGCCATACTTGATTCCGAGCGTCGGCGATTACTATGGAGAGTATCCTCTCCATTGTAATTTTTACAGGTGTGGTTTCCCATTGCCTTCCCCGGAAGGAATAAGATTATAGCCGGTGAAATATTTTCAGCGAGTCGGGCTTGAACCTGTGCTAGCTTGATTAGAAGGCATGCTCTTTAACCAGAAGGCCAACCTGACTCCTCAAAAAAATGTTGATTATAGATTTTTTAAATGAAGTTTTACAGGTAACTCTGCACTACCAGCTTTCAATGGGATATGAACAGTTGTAAACAGGGATTGAAGTAGCTCTGAGCCCAGGACTGACAATCTACATCATTAAGTGTCTGTAGGTACAAAGGAACCCAATTTTACGAATAATATAGAAATGAATAGACCTGCACTATATCGTATTCAGAGATATGTGATGCGAGGCGTGTAAGAGATTGACGTCCAGAACCACCAACTCCAACAAGTAATGCATGACTTTTGGGTTGTTTTAAAATACGACATATCCGAGATAAATGTTCAACTGCAAACCTAGATTTTGAGAAAAAAAAATATGAATAAAAAATAAAAAAAAAACGAAAGTCATTTTTTAAATATTCACCTGAATAAAACTAGATTCATTGGTTTTTTGCTCATATTATTGAATTCTTGAAGATATCCTTCACAGATATTTGTTAGAGAACGAATATCCAGAATTTCCATATAGTGTCGTTGTTCTGCTTTCGGGTTCCCAAAGTCACAATAAATCAGTTTTCGAAGTTCATATTCACCTATCTATTCAAAATTTAATATTAATTTAAGTCAGCCTCTTTTTTATAATTTGGAAATTTTATGTATAATAAAGTAAAATAAAGAAAAAAGTTTAATACAAACACTCGGAAAAGCAATATTTACCTCCACACCCCTAACATTAGTATAAATGAACAAAAAACAGGCTTGTGATTGCGTTCGCTACCCAAAATAATTTTTTTGCAAATTATAAGTTCATTAATCGATTTAGTTGTTAACTATGGCGTTCACCGAGGGGTGAACCGCGACCTAATATTGTGTAACCTACTTCCACTTTCACTTTCATTTCCAAGTAGAAGAGAATAGATGAAGGGGCATTATCTAATTAATTCCATAATAATTCCACATAATTCCAAAGACGGTACATCTAATTCCAATCGCGGTTCACCCCTCGGCGTTCGCTGACTCCAGTGTATAGGATCGCCTATAGGGTATATAAATGATACGTCTCTGAGTCTTATTGGTTGCATAACTTCAGGGAGCCCCCCCATTAGTCTTGTCGCTTAAAACTAATAAAACTAAAATCTTAATATGCTTCAATGCTAGATAGATTCATTAATTAAAAATAATAACACTATTTGTTTAATTTTTTTTTGTTTTTTTACTTTTTTTTTTAGTTTGAAAATCTTATAATTTGAATTTTTTAACCCCCCTCCCCTTAATTTTTAGTTCCATTTCAACCAAAATCTAATCAATTCTTAATTGCATGCACAAAAACTACACGTGATATTCACACTAGATTTTGAGCTAGAGCGTATACACAAAATTTGGTAACGCACGTACTAACAGACATTTTGCCAAAATAATTAATGTCTCGTAAGATATAATTTTTTTATGCTCACTTATTAGGATTTTTTGTAGAGCAAAACGCCATGGTTTTGCTCAATTTTTTTAATCAAAATATTTTACGCAGTTTTTTAGATATTTCGAAAAAACGAAGAAAAAATAAAACAATTGCATGATTACAATACTTGATCATACCCTGTATGGTAAAAAATACTACTTGTAATATTTTAGAATAGATAAAAATAGACGATAGATTAAATATAAAAGGTTATATTTTATATTTATACTTTAAAAGTGTAGAAATACTAGGCGACCGAAAGTTGATATCACACTAAAGTTACTTATTATGAGATTAGATTAAGCTAGAAACAAAACTGATGAACACGGATACAATTTTTAAAAACCTTTTACTTTAAGACACAAAGATCTGAAAATCCCAACACCTATATTTTAATGAAAATCAATTTCGATTACCTTTATAAATAACATAGGTTTCTATTTTTGTGTGATGGAAATAAAATAAATTTTTGTCCATTTCCATGTATAAAATTTTTTAAAAAGTTATTCATTCAGTCAACTATTTATCTAAAAGCATCTTGGCCGATGTGCCCCTTAAAACAAGACAAGATCCGCAAATCCATTTGTAACCAAGCCTTGGAATCTCCAAGCAAAGCATTTGAGTTATAGTTATATTTACTGCTTTTTATTATTAAAAAAGGATCAAGCTGCTTTATGGTTTTTTTATAGTGAATGCTCTCTTGTTATTAACTTTTAATGTCAATTTCAATATCTAATTAAAGAAAAATCATAAAATTTATTAAAATGAATATTCTAACTTACTGGTTGATCTCCTTTGAGTCTTTTTAAGAGATCATTAAGATCAATGAGCAGTTCATTCTTGGAGATTTGATGCAGCTCTTCCACCAACCATTTGCTATCTTGTTCATCGACTAATCTATCATAATATACTCTCATGACCTTTAAATAAAAAAAAAAAAATTAAAATTAAAATAATATCAAATAAAACATAGGAATCGTACCTCATGTACCCAGAGACGTTTCATTGAGTCTAAATCAGAAATTACTTCTGGCACCGAAAGTAAAACCCCTGTAATAACTCGAGAGAAATCGCGTAAATTGAATAAATAATGCGATTTGGCTGGAGTGGGCAACAAATTTAATCGAGAATCCTTATAAATTTTTAAAGTTGCCAGAACTAATTGGTCAATGCATGGATCAAAATCTTTACTAAATCCTCTGAAAGCAAATAAGCAAATGATGTTATAAACAAGAACTTGTTATTGTTCAAGAAAAACTCGATACGCTCTGTGGCCCGAGTATTGAATCGAGTAAAAACACTTTTTTTACTTGAGTTTATAAATATCTCAAAGGTGGAGAAAAATAATTTTCAATCATTAATTTTTTCGCCTTGTTTTTCGGTGTCTTCATTTTGATACAACCCGGGGCAAAACAGGGTACCGGGGTAAAATGAAGTTCGACGAGTGGTGACCCGCGACCTAATACCGTGTACACCTACTTCCACTTCCACTTTCATTTCCAAGTAGAAGGATCAACAGATGTAGGAGCATTATCTAATGCAGGGCTGTCCAACCCGCGGCCCAGCACAGCAAAGAATGATGCCCGATATAAAATTATAAATTTCAAGTTCAAGTTTGGATAAATAAGGTTTATGTTTGTGTCATGTTCCAGCCTTTGATTTCCAAACCTTGGCTGACAATAGCCAAAATTTACTGAGAGCGTATTGAGTCTTGAAAAAGTTTTTACTATGCATAAACTAAAGCATCACATTTATCATTTATTCAAAAGAAAGTTTAAATTTACCTGGTGTCTAAATGCCAAAGTAATATTTTACTAAAAATACCAATCATTACTTTATCAGAAAACTCATCAATGCAAAGAGTATTAAAATGTCGAGTAAATCTTGGTGTAAGAACATTTCCTCCAATTCCTTTGGCACAAATTAGCTAGAAATTGATAACATAAAGTTATTTATTCATTTATTTAGTGAAAAAACTAAAATTAAATGAAAAAATTACTTGAATATCAACAAGCTTTATAGGCACGATTTTTTTCAAATCGTACCAGCTCCAATGGTCCAACCATTGTCTTAGCAATTCTATAGGGGGCTGTGCCCCAAATTCTTCCTTTATCGGCATATTGACATCATCAACAAAAATTACCTCCATTTTTCCAGGGGGAGGACCGAAAACGCCTATAAACCATTTAAAATAATTTGTTAAAATAAAATTGTATATCATGCAAACGAACCCAACGATCCCCTATCACCCCATGCATTTCGAAAATGAAATTGCTGTCCTAGTGAATTCACGATATTATAACCCTTTAAAAAAGCTCTAGAAATAGAAACTGAAACATTGTGTATTTAATAAAAAAATTTAATTTGATTTTTTATTTGCATAAATAGAATATCAATGGAAATTCTAGCTGATTTAATTACACTATGGGACGTTACCAGCTGCCCTCTCTTGCAAATTTAATTAATATTATTTCCTTTACAAAAATATAATTGTAATCATGCAGAAAATATTGATCTTTATTCGAAATATTTTAAAACTATTTTGATTAAAAAATTTAAACAAAATCCCGATGTTGAAACCTACAATTTTCATTTTACGATATATTTTCCCAGATTAATTTTAAAACAAAAGTCTAAATACAAATTATGATTTTAATTAAAAACTGTACAAATATAATGATATGTTTCTGTAGGAATACCATGAAAACATAGAAAAGGCTAAATAATAAGACCAACATGGTTTCATTTTAATATATCATGATTTATCCGACTACTGGAGCTAATACTTGATATTTGATATGAAGATTATTTTTAAGACGTAAATGCTTGCTAAATTTTTTTTTATTCAAATTTTATAAGTGTTTCATCACACTTAAAAGTAGACTTCCTACAGAAATTTAAGCTTCTAGCTTCAATATTTGTAGAAAATAAATCCGACAAAAAAAATGCCTCGATTAATCGGAGGGAGGAAATATAGAGGTGGCGCCCAAAATCCCGAAATCCAAAATCCCGATACCCCACAATCCCGACAGACAAAATCCCGAAAAGTCAAAATCCCTGCAGCCCAAAATCCCGACATGTGAAATTCTGGATTAATTTTGATATTTTATTAACCTTTTTGATATTTGGAAAAATAAATATACTATCTATATGTATTTCACTATATTACTCTAATTAAGACAAAAAGTACATATCACATATCAAAATAATGAACCCAAAATATAGCATAATTTTATAAACAAAGTAAAGGCCTAGTTAATGTCCACATAATCTGCGTAATGTATTTTTAAATTTATTACCACCAGTAAAGAAGATTTATTTCAAAAATTTACAATTCTTTTAAATTTATTATTTATCTGAATATTTATTATTAACTGTACCTTTTCGGCGTTTGTCCAATTTATTCATTATAATATTTTGAGTTTGTGTTGAAGTAGTTTGAGCGGAAAAATTAATAAACAGAGGCTTATAAATATTTGAATCACACGTTTTAATAAGGCATTCTAAAAATGCATAGAATGTAAACATTGCAAACCTTTATATATTTTAATACGTTTTTATCAAAACATACCGTAACATAAATGGATTTTCCTGTAACCAGTTGGTCCGACCAGAAAAATCGGTTTCTTTCTTTCGATTAGCATTAAGAGAAGAAACGTGTATCGAATTGTTTCAACAGTTGCAACAATAATTTGGTTTACTGGAATATCTCTTGGAATTGGCGGAACATTGTCCAATTCATCAGTCCATGGACGCCATTTACCTTTTCCCTTTTATTCAAACATAAAAGTATTAAATTTTATAAACTAAAAATTAATATATAAGAGTTCAAAATTTCTATAAAAACAGACTTTAAATTTCTAAAGATATCACGAGAACTTGTCATCTACTAAATCCGATTTGTCATGTATAATTTCTTGAGAAATTTAAAGCTTGCTATTATCGACAATATGAACTCTTATATTGATTTTTTTATAGATATTGCTGCACGAAGGAATTACACCACGAAGGTGGAACTTCTATAGTTCTGGGTTTCTCCTGCATCGATAAAAGATAGAACAATTATTTATTTTTTTTTATTTATTTAATGTCACCGGGAACAAAGCCCATTTAGACAGCACATAAGTAAAGTGTTAGTAGGGTTAGTGGGGGAGCCGAGTTTTCAGCCGGTAGAAATTTTTATTCGTCAGCTAGGATCGAACCCCGGCCTCCCATTCCAACATCGTCATAATCGATCGATGTCGAAACGAGGCCAGTGCGTTAGCCAACTGAGCCAACCCGGCTCCCGAACAATTATTACTTGTACACATTTTTTTAATTTTATATTCAGTTTTATAACTCCTGAAGATGGGCTGACAACCCGAAATATATCGAGATAAAAACTCATTTTTGTTTTATTTTATGTGAAACCTAGTATCTCGTAATTTTACTTAATTTCTTATTAAAGAAAAGGGAAGCTAATTGGCCCGGGTTGCTATTTTGGCACTCAGTTTTGGTTATTCTGATAGATCGGTTTTGTAGATGACAACCTCTCGTGATTTCTTTTATATATCAAGAAGTGATATTTTAATTTTTTCCATAAATGAAGGTGAATATGTAAAATTTTTTGAATGGAAGAATATGGAATGATATGTCTATTAATCTTGATAAAAAATATTTTATAGAATAATATACTTTTTATAAAAAACAGCTTTAGTGGTTTAATTGTTTATTAAAAGTCTTTAATCAAAACCAGATTTGTTACTATTAAATATATTTATTAAAACTATAACAGACATACTAGCAATACACGAAGTTTCGATCACAAATGAAGTGTATTTTTATAGTATATACAGATATACATATATTACGTCACACGAATTTCATGATTTTTGAACCCCCGTCCTTGTCACAGATGGTCACATTTGTGTGACCTCCCCTCCTGGTGTGACGTCACATATTTTGCAATTTTAAATTTAGAAATTATTAAAATAAAACATCACTTTCAAAATTATTTATATATTTCTATATAAAACAGTGGCGTGCAGTTCATAGATACTGTGGATGAGACGCATCCCTAAAATTTCAAACATTTAGAGTATTTTGATAAATACATATACTAAGGTCAATTTCAAAATTTCAGAAGGATCTTTAAATTTTCAAATTATTATCCGTCATTTCAAAATATTTCTTTAATTTTTTTTTTTTTTGGCTTTTCGGCCTTTCTAGCCATAAGCCTAATTACGATACTAGTTATATTTTTTTTAAATTTGTCTCTACTCCCCGGGGGTCAGATTTTGGCTGGATGCCTCGAGTCGGATTCGAACCCGGGTCGCCTGGTTAGCTCGCTGTCACGCTACCGCCTAGCCTATCTGACCCCCCCATTTTTTTGTTTTGAAAAGTATATTAGTTCTCGAAATGAAATGAAATTGTTGCATAGCTACAAGGGGCAATTAAAATGAATGGTTTTTCCGCAAAGGGTGCTGATAAAAGGTTTGAAGTCCTTGGCTGGTATATCTTCCAGCTCAAGCATGTCAAAAACAAGTACAGACTAATTTTAGTCGAATAAAAATTGTTCTCGCTGGGGAGCTTACAAAACTATTATTATAAAAAAGAAAATCTTTAGACTAATCCATTTGTAAGAACTCTCAATATATAAGATCGGAAAAACTAAGAATGCAATAGATAGGCAATAAGTCATAGCTTGGTATAATTTATTTCTGACTCCTACCCTCCTTCACACAAAGCAGTATCCATTTGGGGCGAAGGTCCCAAAATATATTTTTAAAAAATCTAATCTTAAATTTTAAAAATAACGAAAATGATGCCGTATTCGAAGAAATTTGCAAAAAAAAGCAAAAATTAAAATAAAATTTCAAAAAATGAAGGGTTGAAAAGTCATCAACCGCCACTGATTTAAAATCTTTTTTCATTAAATCAATAATAAATCAAGCATTTTGGAAATTTTATAAAACATAACAAATCAAATGAACGATACAAAATTTAATAATTTTGTGACCATGGACATTTTAAAGTTTTTCGTTAGAGTTGAATTTTAATACTTTAGATTTATGCATATGACGTCACGATGCTTTATGACTCGTCCCTCCCTTTGTCACACGATGTCACACTTTGTTGACCCCATCCCCCTCTTAACGAGTGACGTAATTTGTGGATAGCCCTTATTCGACACAACCACCTGTCTCTTCTAATCGTCTTCATCCCACGCCATCCCTTCCATTCACTTAATGACCCACATCCCATATTATTCATTAACGGAGAAAAATATTTTCTTTCTTACCTCACCTCTCCTCTGTCTTAGACGATGTAGGTTAAACTTAAATTATAAAATAAATCTAAAAATCCTTGCGGCAGGCCGTAGGAAGAGCTAGATTTCGAAGGAGCTCTACTCCACTTTAAACTGTTCCTATCAAAAACTTTTCAAACACAAGTTGTAGAGGTTAATTAGTGGAATATGGATACCCATTTGCAACCAAACTGGTATCATTCATATTAAGGAAAAAAAAAAAAAAAAAGAACTTTGTATATATTTTGTAAAATTTTTGGGACTGATAATGACCATATTTATAAATTTGTAAATAATTGTAATATAAATTTAAAAAAAAAAACCAACAACTATACCGATATGCGCAACGATATTCTGCGCATCCAATGATTAATTGGGGACATGTTATACATTCATTCATTTATATATATCTCATTAACATATGGATCATCAATTGCTTGTTACTTTATTTTCTATTCGAGATGAAAAAAAGATTTTATAATGTTTTTTGGCATTGTCAAAGGAGACAGAAAGTAACTATGTTTTGAACTACTTTCATTGACTTTTTTGTTGTAAGTAGATTTATAATTATTATTTTTGTTTTGTGTATATTGTTTTTATATTATGAATGACTTGTGAAAATCCCAATACTAATTAATGTTCGTCTTCCCTCAATTACATAGACCCTGAAGAAGGAGAGAATAAATCTCCGAAACGTCAGTTTTTACTAAATCAAATGTAAAATAATAAAACCTCTATAGTCTTATTTTTTACAACCGCCGTGGACTGCTTTCATCAACATCCGATTGGCATAGTTATACCAGTCCGTCTCCTAAAGGAAATGCTCTATCAAGTACTTGGAAATATTTGGAAGTACTTGAAAATATTTGAAAGTACTTGGGAATATTTGAGAGTGCTTGGGAATGTTTGGAAGTACTTGGAAATATTTGGGAGCGCTTGGAAATATTTGGAAGTTCTTGGGAATATTTGGAAGTACTAGTGGAAGTAGGTGTACGGCATATTAGGTCGCGGTTCAACTCTCTCGCTCTCTCTCTCTCTCATATATATATAGTATATATATATATATATATATATATATATATATATATAATCTTTTGAATGGAGGGTGGTTTTGGGGTCTAGGGGCCATGATCGGAAAAACGTTGATGAAATTTTCCGGAAGTCGCACCATGAGAGTGAGCTCAATAGGTATATTTCTTCGAAATCTACCTAATAATTTTCTAAGTTTATATCTTACCTCTTTGATATAAAAGAAATCAAAAACACTTCCTTGTTCAGGAATTTTAAATATATAATTTTTAACGGAGAAGGAATTTTTCGATAATCCCGAAGGTTTCATACATCTTTTCAGGAAAATCCTTCTCAAGAAGTGCTCGGAAGAGAATATCAAATTTCTCTCTGCCCGCAGTATCAACTGTAGCTCCCAAAGACCAAATGCACGAAAAGAAGAACGAACCCTACAATGTTTTTTTGTAAATTATAATTACTAATCAAGAAGACGTCGATATCAGGATATATTTACCTCTAGTTGGGCTCGTGTATCCAAATCACTAAGTGTGCTTACATATTTTTCATTATAAAAATCTTCAATAAAGTATTCGTAGAGATTCATTAATGAGCGGACCATTTGAGTATCCGATGTGGCACTCAACTCATGAATTTTACCATGACGTAAAAGAAAAAGCAGAGGTGGACAAAAGCGCAGAAATAAACTGGTGATGGTCTGTCTGGTAATTGATAACACAAAATCAATATATTTATATTTTAGAATTATTGTTCCGGAGCAAGAGGGTAGCCATTTTAAAACAATTTTTATAACTAAATTAATTTTAAAACTACTTAAAATTATGAAAAATTATAGAATTATATATCTATATAGTCTACTCATATCATAAACGACAAATAAGAAGAGTATTTTGTTAATGAGGTATGATTGTTTTCCTTATCTATACAAAATAACCTAGTATATTTGATATAGTTTAGGTATTCACTTCATCGTTTTGCCATGCGGAGGTGCGCTATTGAATCAAAAGATCTCTATACACATATTTACAAAAAATACACTGCTCGACAAAAATTAAACAAAAATTTTTCCTCGTAAACCTAACAATGGATTCCAGTAGAGTTTTTGCTATTACACACACGTCGTAGTTTTGAGATATTATCGGTCAAAATGACGAAAAAGCCCATTTTGACCTATTTTCGAGTCCCATTAAATATTTTTTCCCTCCCCCCGTTGGCCTAGATCTATATAGATCATTTTGTCCAGTGAAATGTAGTTATATAATTATATATTACATTAAATATTACATTAAATATATTACATTAATTATATTTATATATTACATTAAATTTTTTAATAGCTGTTATATGTTGTATCACATACTTTCCTAATATTGAATCTTCAGGAATATACGAGAGAAGAATATTCATATTTGTTGGTAGGGATATATTATCTTGAATGTTTATATAAAATTTATTTATTTTATCACTGATGTTTTTGCACTGTAGGTGTAGATAGGTGTATGGATGTTTGATCACACTCACAATAAGGGTTATCTCTAAGACCGAATTTGTGAAGGTATTCAGGTGTTAGTGAATGTCCATTTCCAAGTCTTATGATATGAACTGTTAGCCTTCTAAATGTTTTTTATAATTTCAAACCATGGTGTTATTGGTATCATCGGCATTATATTGTGAAGGTGACCCATTAAATATTAAACAGCAATATTTGAAATCTAAATTTTTGTTGACATAATAGAAAACAGCTCCCTCTTTGATTTTCAAATTACCACTTGTTTGTAGCTCTAGTTATAACTAAAAAACCAAGACCTTATGTTTTTATCTATGTTTATTATCCTTTATAATTTTACTTAGGGAAAGTGGTGTAGGTTTTAGGTGAAACATGATATTAATTAATAAAGTAAAGGGAGTGTAGTTTCACAATGAATGAAATAAAACTCAAAGAAACAGTTTTTAATCTGTAAACTCCTGATGATGGACTAATAATCCGAAATATATTGAGTTTGTATAAGCCTCTGAGTTTTATTTCATTCACTGTGAAACTACACTCCTTTACTTTATTAATTAATCCTTTATAATCACATAGTTTTAGTTTTTAGTTATAACTCGAGTCCTAATTGTGCTAAAAACAAGTGGTAATTTGAAAATCAAAGAGGAAGCTGTTTTCTATTACGTCAACAAAATATTTTGATTTCAAATATTGTTGTTTAATATTTAATGGGACTCGAAAATAGGTCAAAATGGCCTTTTTCGTAATTTTGACCGATAATATCTCACAACTCTGACATGTTGTAAAAGATCGGGAAATTTCCTGATAATCAGCGAATAAAACCCTACTGGAATTCAAACTGGAAAAATTTTTGTCGAACAGTGTAATCATTTAAATTTTTTTACAATAAGTTTTTTATTAAATAAAAATAATTATAATACTTAAATGTTATTTCGCCGAGATAATAATTAATGTTTAACTATAGCTAAAACTTTCTATATTATTATACATTGCGGACATTTTAGTTATTGAGTTGTTTATTAAAAGAAAGGTTTCAGATGAAATCACCAAGATTGATCATTTTTAATTGGTTAAATCAGAATTCTATGCACTCTAAGTGGTCTCAGACAAAACTTCTTTTCTTATACCTACATTATAAAATATAGTAGTTCTATTTCTATTTTTTCGTTAAGAAACAATGTATTGTTATATAATTAAATGCAAGAGTATTTGACCTAAAATCTTACCTGTTTAATAAATGAAGTGATTCGGGAAGCACATTAATCCAAGAAGTTAACAAGGTTGCCATCCCAAGCTATCCGGTTCCATATAAATCATTCCGCATCTGGATACTGTAGCAGGACTTGCAACCTAAATCAAATTAATCTTACAATTAAACATATTGAAATTGAAAGAGATTTGAAATAATTTATTTTTAAAAATAAAATATAAAATAACTATTCAACTTACAGTTAGGTTCATTGATTCAATCTATAATCTTAGACATTGTAAAAGAGACAGAATTCAATCAATCTTTTTCGGACAAATTCTAAGATTTTAGTAGAAATATTATTAAATTGCGATATCAGAGGGGATTCATCCCCCAGGAATCGAACCTGAGAACCAACACGCTATCCGGGCAGTCAGCTCACACCCTCGAGACAAAAACCTCTCTCTGAATCGCAATATATGATATAAGCACAGAAATTTTTCACTCCATTCTTCTAGAACGGAAATTAAAAAATTTAGCTTAAAATGAAAAATAATTTTTTCATAAAGTCCTCTTATTTAAATGTATAATTAAAGTTTTGAGCATCTTTTTTTTGAAAATAGTTGGTAGTTTTTTCAAAAAATCAGCTCGAGTTCAGATTAACCAAGATGTATTTTAAAAGAGACAGAATTCAATCAATCTTTTTCGGACAAATTCTAAGATTTTAGTAGAAATATTATTAAATTGCGATATCAGAGGGGATTCATTCCCCCAGGAGTAGGAGTTTTGTCTTGAGGGTGTGAGCTGACTGCCCGGATAGCGTGTTAGTTCTCAGGTTCGACTCCTGGGGGGATGAATCCCCTCTGATATCGCAATTTAATAATATTTCTACTAAAATCTTAGAATTTGTCCGAAAAAGATTGATTGAATTCTGTCTCTTTTAAAATACATCTTGGTTAATCTGAACCCGAGCTGATTTTTGAAAAAACTACCAACTATTTTCAAAAAAAAAGATGCTCAAAACTTTAATTATACACTTAGATGTTGTATTTAGAAATACAGTAGGTCATACAGGCTCAAACACAATTCATAGCAGAATCTTATTCTAAATGATCGAGCTTGAGCATGATGTAATAATGGAACAAATGAAGAAAATATTTTAAAATACAGACATGATATGCCATTTAGGATATCAAATCTTATTTGTTGAATATCCTGCCACATGAGTGAATTTAAAATAGAAGGCTACTTTATAAATCTTTAAATTTTCTCATTTTCACCATTTCTTAGTTTATATCAAGAATTTAAAATAAAGTATGTTTAGCGAACCGCGAGATTATCATAAAGCTAACTTTGGGGAAGAAATTATTGGTTTTAATTCGCTTTTTCTGCGATAATACCTACGCTGTGGTGCAAAAAATGGAGCCACCAATAAAAACTTTATTAAATAGTAAATCATTTTTAATTTTTTTACAAGTAACCATACATTATTGAAATTATTGCTTATTGAAAGTGTACTTGCCACTTGTCGTTGACTTAGCCCTTGATTAATTAGCCACACAATTTGAACTGCTTGAATTTCAGAAATATCCATTTCGTCTAATTTATCATTCTATCAATGATGCTTAATTCAAAATGATTCATTTGATCTTTTATTAAAACTTTATTTAAATTTGAAATGATATTGAGAAAGTATGATAATTTGTAATTGTATCTTTTAATTTAATTTAATTTTTTTTTTATAAAATTCAAAAATTATCAACAATATTTATTGAATATGTTAGTTTATGAATGAATAGAACAAATTATATGGTTATTTGTAAAATTTTTTTAAATGATTTGCTATTTAATAAAGTTTTTATTGGTGGCTTTTGCACCGCAGTGTAGATCTAGAAAATAGGGAAAGAATGAAAATGCTTCTTTGCTGATTTAGCAAGTTGAGAGAGAAAGGGTCGAATAGTCTTTGAATTGCAACCAGCGTGGCAAATATGTTGTTGGAATCCCCTTTCTGTTCTTAATTAGAGAAATAGTGTAGATTTTTCTTTTTAAATTAAAGAATACATAAAATGCAGACAATTAATCCATAATAGTTTGTATATTCTTACCTCAAGATCCATGGGCTCAAAAATGAGATTTGTTGTTGGCGCAAGTTGAATAATTTCTCCTGACATCAGACATAACTTCTTGTTATCATCTAATACGGAATTCATGTTTTCGATCCAAATAGCATCGACAGGTCCATCAAATATTAACCACTTACTAAAATGAAAATAAAATGTCGCCATTTACTTAAATATACCAAAATAAATGCAAATGAAAAATAATAACTTGGTACGCTCGACATGATCGATTGAGTTGATTTCATTCTATATTTTTCTATTTTTCTTTTGTCTCATCGTGATTAGAAATGTGTGTAACGTGGAGTAAATTCTTTTTCAAGTATTATTTTTTCTCTCTATCTGTGTGTCTGGATTCCAATAGCCACGCTAACTCAAGAATCTAAGTATATAGAAAATTAATGGTGTCAAAATGTTTGTATTTTCATTAAGAAGAAGTAATTCTTAGATTTTGGGCTTTCTTAGAACTTATGGTATAAAAATGTAGAAAGTCAGAAATAATCGAATGGTTATCTGGGGAGCTTGCCCTGCGGGTTGGGCATAGAATAGACCCGCAGTACTTCCTGCTTGTCATAAGAGGCGTCTAATAGGGAACGGCTGGATGGGATTCAGCCTTGATAGGCTATCTGTCTAGGGGGAAAACCCTAAACACATTAGGATTGAAGCCCTTTTTTAAGCGCTTGAGGTCCAAACTTGACCCTCCTACGGCACCTTCTGCATTCTGGCTGACTCCAGACGTATTGTTCACCTTCCCTCTGGACCCCGCCAGTTCGAACGAGAGGGTGGTATCGAAACTGGCTAGCCTTTCCAAGGTAGAGGTCTTTGGTAAGGAATTACCTTAGGAGCTGCACGGCGGCTCGCTCTTAAACCCACTAAAATTGTCCGGCAGAGCAAAAAAGACCATTATTATTATTATTATTATTTTCTGTGGAGATATCGAATGTTTGTGGTTAATGAGCACAAGTTTAGATTACAAAACTGCACTTTAATACCAAGTTTAAACTTTCTAGTCAAATTCATTCAGACTATTTGCTTTTCACGATTGAAAAAAAAATGATAATTTTTAGTAAATTCGAATGTGACAGTTATATTATGAAGTTGGCATGTATTCTCATACAGAATACGAAAGCGTTTCTAGACAAAGAACAACATAGATCTTCAAGTTAAAGTAATAAGCAATGGGAATTATGAATCGGTTTTCTAATGAGGAACCAATTCCATCTTTAAATTTGTATCAGTTGATTGTTCAAAGACCTTAAATTTTCTTTTCTAATACAAATTAAGCAGGAGAAAAATGTTGACTTGTCTTCTGCAAGTGTGTATTGTGGTTCAGTGTTGGCTATGATTTTAGAAGAACCGATCTTCTGAGTTCTGACTAAAATATGTTTTACTGATGAAATCCTCATTTATTTAGAATGTTTGATAAAACGATCACGCATTTTCTTGATTATTAACAGCGTGATAAATATTTTTTGTATACAGAAAAAAAATTAAAATTGGATATAGCATATGTGTTCATACCGATTTTTATTTGTTGAGCTTGCAAATCGCCGATAGCTTACAGCAAGAACTCCGTCGGACCATTCATGCGATACAGCATCGAATTGACCATACAATTGGCCCATAGTAATTGCTTTCGGATTTATTACTGTAATTTCTACTTGATGTTCATCCATTTCACCCTAAATAAAAACAGCTTGTTTATTTGTCAATATAAAATTATCTCTATATTTGAAATCGATCACTCTTACTGTTAATTCAATTTTTCCTAGGGCTATAGCAAGCATTCGGTAGGCGCTTGTTTTGCCGCCAAATGGGAATCCAACAATCATAAATCCATGTCTTACAATCATCATTTCATAGATTTGCTTGGATTTTTCCAAGAAAAATGGAGTGCATTGAAAATTGTTGGCATCACAGGCAGCACGGGCCTCACGATTAAGAATGGTGTAATCGGGCTCAGGTAAAATTATTCCTGGAAACAGATCTGATCCGATTCCCTAAAAATTAAAAAAAAATCGGATATAAATAAAATAAAATACAATTTTTGGAATAATGTAATTACTACTAAATCAGTTTCACCAGGTAGGTAGATTTGGGGTTTTCTTAATTTTTAAGAAGCATATATTTTTTTAATCAATTTATCAATTAGTTAATATTTTCTGATCTACCTGAAATAAAGGTAAATCCTGACTTAAAAATTTTGGAAGATTTACATCCTTGATAGAGCGTAACATTAAAATGTCTTCGGATTCTTCAGGATATCGCAGTTTCAAATTTCCAGCAGCAGTTAATACAGACTTGACAGCTCGCATACCTTTTAGGAAATTAATTATTTAAATTAATGATATAATAATGCTCTTTTAGAAAATATTTTAAACAGTACCGTAATCGTAATGTGGCTGAGAGCTCAATTGTTCTGAACAGAGTCGATATGTAGCTACGATCTTAACAGCAAGAGGTCTTGCATTAACAAATCCACAAGAATACAGGATTATTTCGGAGATGAGAGCATAATCGGGCACCATCATGGCGACAGATCGAAATAGTGCCTTTATTAATATATATTTTATAAATTAATAACAATAATATAAAATAATCCGTATTAATTTAAAATCCTACCTTTAGATTATCTGGAAGTTCTGATCGACCAGCATATCCAGGATTCATAGTAATAAATACAGCACAAGAGGGATCTAATTTAATTTCAGTGCCTTCAAATATCATTTTTTCAGCACCACTTGAAATTCCACGTTGAATGGTTAAAATTTGTTGAGCTACTACAGATAACACCTAATTCAACGGAAAATATTAGATAAATATATTATAATTAACATATTAAATCAAATAGAATGTCAACCTCAAGATCGATTCGATTAAATTCATCAAAGCAAGACCAGGCGCCACAGGAAGCCAATCCTTTGAAAAATTTGCCTAATGCAATATAATCCAAACCATCAGAACAATTGAAAACAACACATTGCTTAGCTACCGCCTTAGCAAGATCCTAAAAACAGTACTTAGTTAATTAATTGCATTTGAAAAGAGAAGATAATGTATAATCAGTTTATACAGGGTGAATCACGGGAAACGGATGTTTTTCAGGAAAGCATAACTCTGCGAATTTTTCAAAAAAATATTTATTTTCATAGGAACAATCACTAAACTATGCCATTATTGAATGCTTATGAGCGAAAAAATATTTCTGACAAATGATGGCCATTTTCACAAACACAAATTCGAAGGCTCTTTCGAAAGTTTGCGTCCACTCTTGCAGAAACTTTTTCTTCAAAGCACTGTGCAGAGAATTTTTCACAGACTTAGGGCTTCACCCGTATAAAATTACGATAATCCAACAGTTGAATGAGCGAGATTACCAGCAACGTCTCAATTTTTGCAAAACAATGCATGACATGTTTGAAGAAAATGACGATTTGACCATCATGATGAGGGATGAAGCTCATTTTTATCGAAAGGTCCTTCGAATTTGTGTTACTGAAAATGGCCATCATTTGTCAGACATAATTTTTCGCTTATAAGAATTCAATAATGGCATAGTTTGGTGATTGTTTCTATGAAAAAAATATTTTATTTTGAAAAATCTGCAAAGTTATGCTTTCCTGAAAAACATCCGTTTCCCGTGGGTCACCCTGTATTAGGAAAAGTATCGGTTAACTTAGATTCAAAAATTATTTTTATAAAAATAATTATTTTATTTAATTTCAAATTTCATATTAAAATTCAGATAGATATATAGACCCAGAGACAGTGAAATAAAATAATTCTTTAAAATGTTTCATTTAGTATTTCCAAGCCAAAAAAAATCAATAAAATAATCTGAATTCACACTCGGACTTAGCCTGCCGAGTGTTTCGAGTAAGATTTCCTTGCCTTTGTTGTTTCTGTTTTTCCGGTTCCTGCAGGTCCTTCAGGCGCTCCGCCTAAATGTAAGTGGAGAGCACAAAACAGAGTCCGATAACATCGATCAGTCAGTGGAGTGATCACTAGTCGACCGGAATTCCCCAAATATTCATATCCATAATCTAATTGAGAATTAATCATTTTTGTGATCATCTGCTTGTTCTAAAACATTACAATTATTTGATCAAATAATTGTTTTAAATAGAAATTGTAACTCTTGTTCACTTACTTGCCAATAATATCTTAGTTGACAAATCCATTGGAAATCATCTTCACGCGACACGGAATTGTCAATCATGGTTCCCAGCACATCTCGGGCATGGACATCTAATACAACCAGAGCACCTAGAAGAAAAATTTCACGACTCATAAAATATAATTAAAAAAAAAAAAACTTAATGTTAGAACTGGGGAATTCTTTTGGTTTGAACCACCATAAAATTTGAAAATTGGTTAAAATTTTCTAGTTCATTCACGACGTTTCTATTCTTCTCCTTCTTCTTCTTCTTCTTCTTATTCTTCTTAATTTGATGCTAAGAATGTGCAATTTTCATATATAGGAGAAAAGTTGGTAATATGCCTCTCCACAATCTGTTTTTACCTGATAAAAAATAATTTACTATTATATGATTACCAAATATTATTAAGAAGGTTCGGGACAGATTATATATCTGGTGGATCTTCGAAAAATAATTTGTATTTCTGTAAAGTGACAACGTGTGCATGCTAAATTTTCTAATAAAAAAATTGTTAATAATGAGTTTAATTTCGAATAAAAATCTTTGTTTTGATAATATTAATAAAAATAATATTGAGATAAATTTTTTCTCATTATAAAAACATTTATTTAACACAAAAACGATTTCAAGAAATAGAGCTGGAATTCTACACTGGTCCTTTTATTATATTCTGTTGACTGCAAATAACTTTTTATTTTAGGTTAAAAATAAAAATAAAATGAGAGAGTCTTCTGTTTTTTAAATAAAATAATTTTTAATTATTTCTAGAGACTATAGTTTCGAAGGCATTGCCTTCATCATCAGTCTATCACAAATATTTCAAATTAGTTACAAATTTTCTATGTATAAATTTTAATTGGTAACTAATTTGAAATATTTGTGATAGACTGATGATGAAGGCAATGCCTTCGAAACTATAGTCTCTAGAAATAATTAAAAATTATTTTATTTAAAAAACAGAAGACTCTCTCATTTTATTTTATTTTTAACCTAAAATAAAAACAATTCTGTTACCATCGACAGTGAAATCTTTTATTCAACTAATAACTTTTTATTTTTACATTTATGAATAACTAATTAACTAGACTGTCAAATCTATTGAAAATGTATTATTTGATTCATAAAAATTGAATTATTGATCTGTATAAATTTGTTGAAAAATGGTATAATTTGTATAGAAGATTTAAAGAAGTTCCATTTACTTCCATGTTAAAAGGACAATTTCCAATAATTTATTTCTCGGTAATGGGACAGACGATCAACTTCAAATTTCTGGAATAAATATTTAATACATCAATGTTTCCATGGTAAAAATTTGAGAATTTTCTTATAAAAATGATAAACAGTCCCGAACCCCCTTAAGTGTCCACAACATTCACATTTCTCCCCATAGGAATTTAGACAGCATATTACCACCCCTTTCTCTATAGTTCTTTCTTTACCTAATGTAATTCGAATCTGTGTCTTCAGCTTTCCACGTACAAGAATGACAATTATACTAATTTGTTGATTCGATTTGTCAAGATAATTCTGCAAAGCAGATCCACCGTTACGGATGGCTAGATGGATCTCAGAGGTCCAGTAGGTCATCGCAACACACAATACGGTTTGGCCCGGCCATTCCATCACCCATTTTTCTCGGACTTTATTAGGGTAGGCATCCATTGCATTCTGACATCGCTGTAAAATATTATATGAATAAAAACTTTTTTTAATATAAACTTTTTTCAATATATTAAAATTTTTTTAAAACAACTTATTTAATTAACTACACTTTTTCCATGTGTATTTCAGTAATCCCCAGTAAACCCCATGGTAGGGATCATGGGATGAGTAACGGAAACGACAAACCGTTTCTTATGGAAAACTAAACGTAATTAAATATATTTCATATGTTTAATCAAGAATTATGTTCTTTTTTAATTTCTTGAAGTACCTTATTAGTCCAGTTAAATTTTGTTTTTACCCGGAAAGTTTTAGGGTAGTTGTAATTTCTTCAATCATTTATGTTTTGTGGTGTGCTGAATGCAAATCTGAGGTTAACTAAAAAATTTCGTGACGGAATATTGTCAAAAATGCCAAAAAAGGTAAAAAATCTCGAAAACTATCAATTTTTCGTAAATAACCTTTCCTATTCAAAATGAAAGTCATAAAATTTCATACAAGGACATGATCCGAATCTTCAAAAGTGTCATGGAAATGCTGGATATCTATAAACCTAAGAATTTAATCAAAAAAGTGGTACAAAATTTCCTAGAGAATGAGACAGAAATCAAGTTCTAGGATGAATGGTTTTCATTTTATGAAGGAAAATGTGCAATTCTTTGAAAAAGCGGATGATTTCCTGTCATATAAAATGCTGCATATCTATAAACCTAAGAGTTTTAACAAAAACGTAAACGTTTAAGTAAACAAAATGTGATTTTTTGCAAAAAATTGCAGTTTTTCAAAAATTCAACCTCATTGCGGCACGGGTTACCATTATCCAATTAAGATGAAACTTTGTTTGAATTGTATCAAATTTAATCTACTTTAAAAATGTATAGAGTGGTTTTTGTCGAAAACGTGTTCTTTCATGGTCAAAATGGAAAAAAATAAAAAAAAAGTGAGTTTTTCGGATTTGGGGAAACAGAAAAAATAAGCCAATTTTCAACTAGCGCTTGAGCCCGAACGGTCGGAGAAAAAAGTAAATGATGAAATTCGTATGTATGAAATTTTACGAACTTTCATTTTGAATAGGAAGGTTATTTATGAAAAATTGATAGTTTTTGAGTTATAAGAAAAAATCGCCAAAAAATGAGATTGTTTTTTTTTTTTTTTTGTAATGCAATCGAAATGCAAGAAGGGGTGCACCAGTCAAGATGTAGCCCCTATGGATCTCGAAAGACCCTTGCATTACCGAAGAGAAGGGAAAGTTGATTAAGTGAGAGTGTGTAGACGTAGGTGTCTGCGTGCACCCTGGTTTCGAAGGTTTGAAGATCATAGGTGCTGGGAAAGATAGAGGCTGGGAGAGAGTTCCAGTTCCTTGAAGTCATGGGGATATATGAATTCGCGAATGAAGTGGTCCGGCACTTTTCTAATTTGACCGCGAAAGAGTGTTGGGAGTCGGCAAAACGTGTGCTGCGTGCAAAGCATGCTTTGGGGGGAATTATTGATTTTATCTCATCAGAGCACCTGCCGTGATAGTATCTATAGAAAAGGGAAAGGGCGGAGACATCTCTTCGATGAGTCAGCGAGTCGAGGGAGTCGGTGAGGGTAGAATCGTCAATTAGCCTGACGGCTCGTTTCTGAATTGCATCAAGGGTAGCAAGAGAATATTTTGAGGCTCCTCTCCACAGATGAGAGCCGTATTCGAGACAGGGGCGGATTTGGGCCTTGCAGATGGTGAGAAGTTGTGGGGGTTTGTAAAATCGCTTGGACTCTGAATGTTTACCTTTTTTTGGATTTTTGACAATGTTCCATCACAGAATTTTGTTAGCAAACCTCAGATTCGAATTCAGCACACCCAAAACATAAATATCGATAAAAATTACAACTACCCCAAAACTTTCAGTTAAAAACACAATTTAACTGGACTATTTGCTTTAATAAAAAAAAATTCACACTAAATATTTTACTTTGCGAATTGCCCCTTCCATGAAAAATTTTTGTCTACGCCATTGGTAAACCCCAATTGTATTTCAGAATTCTCAATTGAATAAGTATTAGAAAATCACAAATGCTCTTTATTTCAGAAATCTCAATTCAAATTTCGAGAAAACCTCATTTGTATTTCAGAAAATGCTAATTGTTTAGTTAGTTGATTTTTTCTGAAATAAAATTGAGATTTTCTTTTTTCTTTCTTTTTTTTTCAATTGACTTCGGAAACTAGCAGTCCATTTTGACCGTTGAAAGTGTTCGTGTGAGTGTGAGGAAGTGTGTGCAAATTAGTAAGCGGATCAGATTATAGCTGGTCAAATATTTGAAGCGACTCGGGCTTGAACCCGCGCTAGCTTGATTAGAAGGGGTGTTCTATAACCACTCGGCAAACTTGACCTTTATTTTCTGAAATTGAATTGAGATTTCTGAAATACAATTGTGTGATTTTCTATGATTCAATTGGGATTTTCTGAAATTATAACTTGATATTTTCTGAAAATAAAAATTGGAAAAGGTGGTTCGGAAAGTAAAAAAAAAAAAAAAAAATTATATCAACTCAGAAATCGACGAAAATATAAAAAATTAAAGTACTAAGTTAGGGATTGTTGTAACCTTATGAACTGAAGCTTTCATTATTATTTCGAGTTCCACTCAGCCACTTCTCGACTTGGCCTCTAGCAGCAGATGTTGAGATAAGCTTTCACTCAATCGACTTCTTCACCTTCGGTTGATCTCATTTTGGTTACTTCCATATCTTCATTAAATTGAAGAGTGGCAATACCTATTAAAAATATTATTATTAATTCAAAAGATGAAATAATCAAACGCAATGCCATTAGTTGTTTTGTAATGTAAATTATCAAGAAAATCATTTCTTTTATTTATTTCTTCAATAATAAGTGATTACTCTTTTTAATATAAGTATAAATAATAAAACAACTAATGGGATGGAGTCGATAATTTGAATTTTCACCCACCACATTATATCCAATTTTTTGTTCTCATTGATATGAACAAAATGAGACTTTGATTTGATTGTAAATATAAGATAACTCAAAAACGAAAATTGCTTAGAAGTTAAATTTGAATCTTTAGTTTTATGGTAAATGCAGTATTTTCTTCAAATTAACCGGAAATAAATCCCCCCCCCCTGTATTTCTGTTGTTTTTATGTATGCCTGCTATTTGGTTGAATATCCAGTCTTTCCAGGCTCTCTCATTCAGATATTTGAATAAGTATAGATTATTTAAAAAAATAAACTGGCACGTTCTGATGTGGCCATCCACTTGACTTTACCATACAACCTGGCCCCTCAATTATAAATAATATGATTGGAGTAATTTTTGGAGACGGACTGATAAGTTAAGTGGATATCGATAACAGTCCAAAGAAGAAGATAATTTACTCTATCCTTTTATTCATAAAACCGACGTTTCGGAGGCTTCTCTTCAGAATTTTGAAAAGTCAGTGAAGGAAATCCAATGCGACATTCCCCTTGTCTCTTTCCAGTGTTAATAACAATAATATATTGTATTTCATTCTCGAGTAGAATTTTGATTACTACATTATAATTCTGTTGAAAATGAAATACAATATATTATTGTTATTGCCACTGAAAGAGGAGACAGAGGGAATGTCGCAATGGGACTTCCCTTCACTGACTTTTCAAAACCCTGAAGAAGGAGGGAATAGCCTCCGAAACGTCGGTTTTATGAATAAAAAGATAGTGTAAATTATCTTCTTCTTTTTTGGACTGCCTCATCGCTATCCACTTAATAAATAATATTTAATAAAATTACTTATAATCATGTAAGGGGGGCGGGTTAGTTTTTGCATTTTTAGACTTCAGTGGGCCCACTGCATGATTATGTATACAAAATTTGGTTGAGTTTGGAATTGGGCCTATATTAAAATTTTGGACCCTATACTCCCCCCCCATTTTGGGCGGTCAGTTTTTCCATTTTTAGATTACTGTGGGCCACCTGATTATGTATAAAAAAATTTGGTTGAGTTTAGTACAGAAGCCTAGATTTTCATTTTTTGACTCTTCAGCCCCCCCCCCCCCCCATTTTGCCGGTTAGTTTTTGAATTTTTAGACTTCTGGTGGTCCACTGATTATGTATACAAAATTTGGTTGAGTTTGCTCAAATGGCCTAGATTTTTAATTTTTAACCATCCCTCCATCCCCCTTAATTTTCGGTCGATATGCACCAAAATCTAATCAGCTCTTAATCTCAATGCACCAAAACTATGTGTAAAATTTGGTTTTTATATTCACACTAGTTTTTATCGGTCATGTTTTATTTGGTGATGTTTATCTAATGTTAACATATAAACATTCTAAATAAAATTTATTATTGAATATATGAACAAAATTTATCTGTTTCGATTCCCCAAAGAATCAGACAGATGAGAATTGTAGTAAATTTATAACAACCATTCTTCTTCTTCTTCGAGTGCCATACCCGAAACGGGTGTCGGCTCCTTTCCACATATACCTGTGCTGAGTGTGTTTAGTTGTTTACACAGATATACGGGACCTACTTTTTTAACGCCGGTTCCGAACGGCTAATTTGGAGAGGTTACTAGGCAATTATACTCTTGGTAGGTTGCCATTACTTTCCAAGAGGAGGCGACTGCAAAATATCTATCTGCCGAGACTCGGTCTCGAACCAGCGATCTTCGAGTCAGCGAGCCAGCACTCTACCCACTGACCCACAGTCGCCTACATAATCATAACAACCATACCATTAGGAAAAATAGGAGAATGCGCGGCTGAGCTAAAGAGTTGAATATATATAAGATTTGATTATAGGATTCTAGTCAGGGGATCCATCCTCTAAATGGAGAAGGCATCTGCGGGCTTAACGCGGAAGATGTCAGATCATACCACGGCTGGGTCCTGTATCTTTTTTCAACTCTTGGTTCACTATCAAAACGAGTCTGGTCCCAATTGCACCAAAATAGGGCAGTGACCGGATAAAAGTTTTAACTTTCGCTTTCATCTAATGTTAACATATATATATTTGGTATATGTGTATGTTTATTTGCATCAATCAGAGTACAGACAACCTCTTTGTATATTTTTTATCAAAACCATTTGTTTTATTGCCTACTCATTTCTTGGTATTTACAATTGAATCACCAAAAACTGGTTAAAAAACTAAAGATTTGTATATTTATCTCAGTATTTCTTGCATTTATAATTTTTGTGCTTAATATTTTTAAACGTGTGTTATTATAATATATAGATAATTTTTTCAAGCACGTATAAGCAATTCATCTTCATATCAAGTGCATATTTACGCATAAAACAAACATAAGAGTTGTCCGTGCCCGTTAGAGATATTTCTTCTTTATTCTTACCTTGGAAACATTTCTTCAAATGAGGCTGCACCCGTGTGGGATCTTTAGTTTCTGAGAGAATTTCCAACAATTCGTCATTGGACAAAAAGAAGAAACGCGGGAAATAAAGTCGCTTCTTTCTCAAGATAAGCATTCAATCCACTCTGGATGAGATCGAGGAGGGCATTGCATTTTTTAAATCTCTCAAGCATCTTGTCAATTTCAATAACAGAAAGTACTTTTGGATCCGTCACTACAACTTTCATGATGTCTTTCCAAATCTAGTTAAGAAATTAATTTCTTACTACAATGTAATCATTTATAATCTCAATCTAATCTAGTATGGTTGAGATGCATAAATAAATAAATACCTTGTCGACTGCACTAAACCGTCTTCCTTCTTCAGGCATTTGGGTTTGGATATCAGGAGAAGAAAAATGGGTTCCAAGTAGAGCCATGTTACTTGAACCATTAACCATTCATCTAATAGTTCTTGCGAAGAATCAATTTGCCTTCCCAGACTCTAAAAATGAAGTGTTTGATAATCAGATTTTTTTCTTTTTTTAATTTCTCATCATTCAATATTCTATAGATTTTGATGACCTGTCAGTCAGTAAGTCAGTCATTCAGTGCCAAAATTGGACATTTGTTCAAGTCCTTATCTCAGAATCTATTGAAGTTATATTATTGAAATTTGGTATTCTCTACAAGATTGATTACCTAATTAAATGTGTATAATTTCAGCTCTGTATCACACATGGGTGTTGAGATGTAGAGGGTCGAAATTGTTCGTCTAAATAGCGTACACCGTGCACGTCAACTACTCTGTACGCTATTTCTCTTTATGAAGAAATTCTCTTCTTAAGTATGAGGAGTGTTCAAATGAAAAGGTATAGGCTTTCATATTTCACGGGCTACATGCATAAAATTTTTAATGTGAAAACAAGTGACCAAGAATCCTTAACTCATAGTAAATGAATATTAC
>JALMQS010000291.1:658660-710608 GCA_024734495.1 Forficula auricularia
GTCACGGTCATTAAGGGTCCTACACTTCTTCCAATTTGATCCGCAAAAGAGTGTTGAATGGCAAAACGTGTGCCGCGTGCATGTTTGGGGGAATTACTGATCTTATCCCATCAGAGCACCCGCCGTGATAGTATTCCATAGAAAAGGGAGTTAAGGTAGACATCCCTCTCGATGAGCCAGCGAGTCGAGGGAGTCGGTGAGGGTAGAATCGTCAATTAGCCCGACGGTTGCCTGAATTGCATCAAGGGTAGCAAGAGACATTTTAGGCTCCACAGATGAGAGCCGTATCCGAGACAGGCGGATTTGGGCCTGTAGATGGTGAGAAGTTGTGGGGTTTAAAACGTTGATCTCGAATAAGAAGACCCTTGCCGGTGATTTTTCACGAGGGAGATGTCATCTCAGCACGTCGATGACGAGATTCCAAACGATGGATAGTGTTTTCAAATTAACATTTTCAGTATCTGAATCGAAGCGAATATCAGGAAACTCTATTTTCGCGCCCAGGCTCGACAACATTGAGTCTTATTTGAATTAAAGTTAACTAAACTTTGAGAGTCCCATTTATTCAGCGCTTCCGTTCAGGTCGATATAATTGATGATGGCAATATTGATCTCGATTATCTTATACCTGTCGCAGATGTTATCGTCGGCGTAACAATGAGTGGTGGGTTTGCCACGTTTGATCAATAAGGTCGCTTATATAAATAAGGAGTGGAGGAGATTGCCATATCCTTGGGAACACCAGAGCTAGGAGAACGATTCAGATGATGTTCCATCCACCACAACTCTTTATACTCTCGGCCTAGTTCGAAAGCTTTCATCATTTAGTGTTGGTGAACTAAAGGTTGGCAGTTTGGCAAGAGATTTTTGTACAACCTGGTCAAAAGCTTTGAGATATCAGGCTACAGCGAGGGCTCTTTCCGGCCCCTAGGATGGCTGTTCATAGGTGATATAGGTTAAGATGTCGCCTGGGAACGATTTCGTCTGAATCCATATTGCCCATCACGAATTAACACTCGCATTGTTCTCATGATGAAGGACGTGCCGCCTTATGACTAATTCCATTAATTTGGAAAGAACAGAGGTGATCGAGATAGGCCCTCGTAATTAGAGACGGTGATGTGTCTTTTTAGGAAATAGGCGGACCCCGCCATTTTCCGAAGTTTTTGGGGAATATGCCCGACTCGGTGGAGAGTTGAATAGCTTCGATAAGATAGGGGCGTTCAGGGCATTAATGAGAATTGGTGGATGTTACCCAAGCGCGGCGGATTTGGAATTTAATTTATTAATGTGGCTTATGATTATTTGGGGCCCGAAATTATTTCGGCCCATGAGGTTGGTTTGGGGGCAGGCGGGCGGTTAAGCCCCTAATGTCCAAAGTGGAGTTAGCGAAATGTGATTAGTGATTCGCTTTTTCAGCGGGGAATGTAATACTGAACCATTTGCAATTTCAAAGAGGGTAGCGAGGGACGAAATTTACATTTGTCAGTCTCGTGTAACGAGAAAAGCGTCCAAGCTCCTTCAAAGATGAGACGGTTCAGTCCTCCGGTCGAATGATTTTCACCGAGATGATTTTGTACGAGCCGCATCTGTAATGCAACCCTCGGTCACATTCAGCTGTGGAAAAGCCGCCATTTCGAAAAGATTCGTTTTTTCCACGGACGGAACTGCCATTGTTCAATAAACGGTTGTTTAGAACTCGTTCCTTTAATTACTTTTTTGTGATATAGGTTTGGGTCTATTTTGAATTGCCCCGTTAAGGGCGCCCAATTCCGAAGCATTTTATCTCTGATGAGTTCATTCCACTGGTAAGCTGGCAAAAAAGTTACGTATGTCGGTCCAATTAATGCCATCGTTATCGATCAGGCCATATTTTTCCAAGCCGAGTAAGTGACGGGGTTTGCAATCATGGAGGTTTCCACTTTATCAGATTGTGGTCGATATACCCAAAGGGGCCGAAATTTCGTTTTTCCATAGGACGAAGGGTGGAAGCAAGGATGAAAAGATCGAGAAAGATTGACTTTTCATTGCCTTGTCTGGATTCCAGGTCGTTGGTAATTTGCGTGAGGCCACACGCCGTTGAGAAGATTTCAGCGTCGGAGTTCGCGGGGCCTATATTGTGGTGGTTTCAGTTAATTTTTGTTGGTGGACTTTAACAATTTGTGGAGATAATTGCGGAAGATGGAAAATCCTTCAGATATTGCAACGGCACCCCGGCGATAGTGTCAAAAATCGTTTGCATCCGGGGTCTTTGGGCAAATATATCATAGAAGAATTTAGTTGAAATTGCCCAACGTGACTTTGATCCATATGGCACGAATTTCATTGGATTCCGATTGGTTAAATGCCCATTAGATGTCCTTCTGATAAGTAATACAGCAGACCTCCTTTTTTCGAAATTGAATGAAGCGTATAGTTCGAATTGGTAGTCACGACCGTTAGATTTATTCGCGTCAATTATAGTTTCGATAGGCCTGTATGGCAGAGCCATGTTCAGATGTTGTGCGGTTGCTCCAACCGAACTGCGAGATAGACTGCGAATGTTGCAGAAATTGATTTTAATTGATGTCATTGGTAAGGAGAATTTGAGGTGGAAATGAAAAGGGTGACAAGAAAAGTAAAGATAAGAGAGCTGAAAACCAATTAAAACTCGAACTTGGATATATTTTTGATGACTATTCAATATCAGTGAGCTCTCAGAAATTGGACAGTGTATTTTCCACCGGTCGATTTGAAAAGGTTTAAATCTACCACTTGGATTGGTTATCAGTAGGGGAAAATTATGAGCTATTTAATAAATTGCTAGATTAAGTTCAAATTAATTAAAATTAGTTGATGTTGTTAGTGGGGAAAGAATTATTTGTTATTATTTTAAATACTAGATTTTATAATAGATATATTTTAAATTATAAGATTATTATGTATAGAGATTATTATATAATTCTTATAGAACAATTAATATTTAAGGACTGTGCAATAATAAGAAAATGATATTAATAAAAAGATAATGAGAATTCGAGTGAAAAAGTTAAGCGTAATATTTAAGATTTAAAATAAGATATTAGTTGAGTTTATTATAGAACAATTAATGTTTAGAAACTGTGTAATAATAGAATATATAATATTAATAAAATGAAGTTTATTTAAAAATATATATACTAGGTATTTTAGAAATGAAAAAAATGAGAAAACGAATTAAAATTAAAAGTAAGATGACTTGAAATTGAAACAGTTTCATGTTGAATGTTCGGAAATAAAATATTTAAATCGGAATGTTCAGATATAATATTTGTATATCGGATGGAAAATATTTGAGCGAAACAGTTGTTGTCAAAAGCTGAATTTGGTTGTTTGTTTAGGAGGCTTGTAAAAAGGGTAGGGTGGGGTGAATGGCCTGTCAGGGTACGTGTCTTTTTCGAACAGAAGATAGAGAAAATATTATATAAAATAGAAATAAGTAGTATTAAGTTTGAAGGGTAAAAATAAAAATGATATTTTTATATCACTGGATTAAGCAAAAAATTCTAAGTATTTTCATGCGGATAAAATTTAAATTATAAGATAAGATAATATTTAAAATTTAAAATAAGATATTAGTTGAAATTATTAAAGAATTATTTTAGAACAATTAGTATTTAAAAACCGTGCAATAATAAATAAATAATATTATTAAAACGAAGTTTATTAAAAATATATATATACGTATATATTTAAAAATGAAAAAAATGAAAGTACGAATGAAAAATTAAGAAATCGAAGTAGAAAGATTCATTTGATAATATTTTGAAGAGAAAATATGTGCTGTTTGAAAGGAGGTAGATCTGAAGGGTGATTTATGATGGGTTTCTCGGAAATCGTTGGAAAGTTGGCCGACTGGCTAGGTAAAGCGATGTTGGCGCAAGTGCCCTTGGTAGATTTAGCTGATGTTAATATTTTATTGAATAATATATTGATCGAATTAAATCAGAGGGGATGAAAATAAAAATAATATTTTTATATCACTGGATTAAGAAAAAATTTATGAGGGGTTTTCATGCAAATTAAGAATAAAAGATTGAGTGTGAGTGTTAAATATTCACGAATCGTTGAGGAGCACGAAGTGACAGATGCGTACTGTCGGACGTCCAAGGCTATACAATATTTTACAAAATATACACTACTCGATAAAAATTAAACAAAAATTTTTCCTCGTAAACCTAACAATGGATTCCAGTAGAGTTTTTTACAACACACGTCGTGTTTTGAGATATTATCGGATCAAAATGACGAAAAGCCCATTTGACCTCATTTTCGAGTCCCATTAAATATTTTTTTCCTCCCCCCGTTGGCCTAGATCCGTATATAGATCATTTTGTCCAGTAATTGAAGTTATATAATTATATATTACATTAAATATTACATTAAATATATTACATTAATTATATTTATATATTACATTAAATTTTTTTAATAGCTGTTATATGTTGTATCACATACTTTCCTAATATTGAATCTTCAGGAATATACGAGAGAAGAATATTCATATTTGTTGGTAGGGATATATTATCTTGAATGTTTATATAAAATTTATTTATTTTATCACTGATGTTTTTGCACTGTAGGTGTAGTAGGTGTATGGATGTTTGATCACACTCACAATAAGGGTTATCTCTAGGACCGAATTTCGCAGGTATTCAGGTGTTAGTGGAATGTCCATTTCCAAGTCTTATGATATGAACTGTTAGCCTTCTAAATGTTTTTTATAATTTCAAACCATGGTGTTATTGGTATCATCAGCATTATATTGTGAAGGTGACCCATTAAATATTAAACAGCAATATTTGAAATCTAAATTTTTGTTGACATAATAGAAAACAGCTCCCTCTTGATTTTCAAATTACCACTTGTTTGTAGCTCTAGTTATAACTAAAACCAAGACCTATGCTTTATCTATGTTTATTATCCTTTATAATTTTACTTAGGGAAAGTGGTGTAGGTTTTAGGTGAAACATGATATTAATTAATAAAGTAGGGAGTGTAGTTTCACAATGAATGAAATAAAACTCAAAGCAGTCAGTTTTTAATCCTGTAAACTCCTGATGATGGACTAATAATCCGAAATATATTGAGTTTGTATAAGCCTCTGAGTTTTATTTCATCCACTGTGAAACTACATCCCTTTACTTTATTAATTAATCCTTTTATAATCACATAGTTTTAGTTTTTTAGTTATAACTCGAGTCCTAATTAGTACAAAACAAAGTGGTAATTTGAAAATCAAAAGAGGAAGTCTGTTTATGCTATTACGTCAACAAAATATTTTGATTTCAAATATTTGTTGTTTAATATTTAATGGGACTCGAAAATAGGTCAAAATGGCCTTTTCGTATCTCTTTGACCGATAATATCTCACAACTCTGACATGTTGTAAAAGATCGGGAAATTTCCCGATAATCAGCGAATAAAACCCTACTGGAATCCAAACTGGAAAATTTTTGGTCGAACAGTGTAATCATTTAAATTTTTTTACAATAAGTTTTTTATTAAATAAAAATAATTATAATACTTAAATGTTATTTCGCCGAGATAATAATTAATGTTTAACTATAGCTAAAACTTTCTATATTATTATACATTGCGGATATCTTAGTTATTGAGTTGTTTATTAAAAGAAAGGTTTCAGATGAAATCACCAAGATTGATCATTTTTAATTGGTTAAATCAGAATTTATATGCGATCTAAGTGTCTCAGACAAAACTTTTTCTTATACCTACATTATAAAATACAGTGAGTTCTATTTTATTTTTCGTTAAGAAACAATGTATTGTTATATAATTAAATGTAAGAGTATTTGACCTGAAATCTTTACCTGTTTAATAAATGAAGTGATTCGGGAAGCACATTAATCCAAGAAGTTAACAAGGTTGCCATCCCGCTATCCGGTTCCATATAAATCATTCCGCATCTGGATACTGTAACAGGACTTGCAACCTAATCTAATTAACTTTACATTAAACATATTGAAATTGAAAGAGATTTGAAATAATTTATTTTAAAAATAAAATATAAAATAACTATTCAACTTACAGTTAGGTTCATTGATTCAACTATAATCTTAGACATTGTAGAAGAGATAGCAGAATTAATCAATCTTTTCGGACAAATTTAAGATTTTAGTAGAAATATTATCAATTACGATATCAGAGGGATTCATCCCCAGGAATGAACCTGAGGAATCAACATGCTATCCGGGCAAATAGCTCACACCCTCGAGACAAAAACCTCTCTGAATCGCAATATATGATATAAGCACAGAAATTTTTCACTCCATTCTTCTAGAACGGAAATTAAAAAATTTAGCTTAAAATGAAAATATTTTCCTCATAAAGTCCTCTTATTAAATGTATAATATGATTTGAGCATCTTTTTTTGAAAATAGTTGTAGTTTTCAAAAATCAGTCAGTTAGATACAAGATGTATTTTAAAAGACAGAATTCAATCAATCTTTTTCGAACAATTCTAAGATTTTAGTAGAAATATTATTAAATTGCGATATCAGAGGGGATTCATTCCCCAGGAGTAGGAGTTTTGTCTTGAGGGTGGAGTTGACTGCCCGGATAGCGTGTTGGTTCTAGGTTCGACCTTGGGGATGGAATCCGCTCTGATATCGCAATTTAATAATATTTCTACTAAATCTAGAATTTGGTCCGAAAGATTGGATTTAACTGTCCCTTTTAAATACATCTTGGTTAATCTGAACCCGAGCTGATTTTTGAAAAAACTACCAACTATTTTTAAAAAAGATGCTCAAAACTTTAATTATACACTTAGATGTGCATTTAGAATACAGTAGGTCATACAGGCTCAAACACAATTCATGAAGGTAGAATCTTATTCCAAATGATCGAGTCGAGCATGATGTAATAATGGAACAAATGAAGAAAATATTTTAAAATACAGACATGATATGCCATTTAGGATATCAAATCTTATTTGTTGAATATCCTGCCACATGAGTGAATTTAAAATAGAAGGCTACTTTATAAATCTTTAAATTTTCCTCATTTTCACCATTTCTTAGTTTATATCAAGAATTTAAAATAAAGTATGTTTAGCGAACCGCGAGATTATCATAAAGCTAACTTTGGGGAAGAAATTATTGGTTTTAATTCGCTTTTCAGTGATAATACCTACGCTGTGGTGCAAAAAATGGAGCACCAATAAAAACTTTATTAAATAGTAAATCATTTTTAATTTTTTACAAGTAACCATACATTATTGAAATGATATTGCTTATTGAAAGTGTACTTGCTACTTGTCGCTGATTTAGCCCTTGATTAATTAGCCACACAATTTAGACTGCTTGAATTTCAGAAATATCCATTTCGTCCTAATTTATCATTCTATCAATGATGCTTAATTCAAAATGATTCATTTGATCTTTTATTAAAACTTTATTTAAATTTGAAATGATATTGAGAAAGTATGATAATTTGTGATTGTGTCTTTTAATTTAATTTAATTTTTTTTTATAAAATTCAAAAATTATCAACAATATTTATTGAATATGTTAGTTTAAGAGTTAATAGAACAAATTATATGGTTATTTGTAAAAAATTTTAAAATGATTTAATATTGTTGCAAAGTTTTTATTGAGTAGGTTTCTTGCACTGCAGTGTAGACTAGAAAATAGGGAAAGAATGGAGATGCTTCTTTGCTGATTTAGCAAGTCGAGAGAGAAAGGGTCGAATAGTCTTCGAATTGCAACCAGCGTGGCAAATATGTTGTTGGAATCCTTTCTGTTCTTAATTAGAGAAATAGTGTAGATTTTCTTTTTAAATTAAAGAATACATAAAATGCAGATAATTAATCCATAATAGTTTGTATATTCTTACCTCCAGATCCATGGCTCAAAAATGAGATTTGTTGTTGGCGCAGTTGAATAATTTCTCCTGACATCAGACATAACTTCTTGTTATCATCTAATACGGAATTCATGTTTTCGATCCAAATAGCATCGACAGGTCCATCAAATATTAACCACTTACTAAAATAGAAAATAAAATGTCGCCATTTACTTAGAATATACCAAAATAAATGCAAATGAAAAATAATAACTTGGTACGCTCGACATGATCGATTGGTTGATTTCATTCTATATTTTTTCTATTTTTCTTTGTCTCATCGTGATTAGAAATGTGTGTAACGTGGAGTAATCTTTTTCAAGTATTATTTTTCTCTCTATCTATGTGTCTGGATTCCAATAGCCACGCTAACTCAAGAATTCTAGCATATAGGAAATTAATGGCGTCAGAATGGTTGTATTTTCATTAGAAGAAGTAATTCTTAGATTTTGGGCTTTCTTAGAACTTATAGTGGCAAAAATGCAGAGAGCCAGAAATAATCGAATGGTTATCTGGGGAGCTTGCTCTCGGGTGGGCATAGAATAGACCCGTAGTACTCCCTGCTCTGTCATAAGAGGCGTTCATTAGGAACGGCTTGGATGGGATCCAGCCTCGATAGGCTATCTGTCTAGGGGGAAAACCCTAAACACATTAGGATTGAAGCCCTTTTTAAGCGCTTGAGGTCCAAACTTGACCCTCCTACGGCACCTTCTGCATTCCGGCTGACTCCAGACGGTATTGTTCACCTTCCCTCTGACCCCGCCAGTTCGAACGAGAGGGTGGCATCGAAACTGGCTAGCCTTCTCCAGGTAGAGGTCTTTGGTAAGGAATTACCTTAGGAGCTGCACGGCGGCTCGCTCTTAAACCACTAAACTGTCCGGCAGAGCAAAAAAGACCATTATTATTATTATTATTATTTTCTGTGGAGATATCGAATGTTTGTGGTTAATGAGCACAAGTTTAGATTACAAAACTGCACTTTAATACCAAGTTTAAACTTTCTAGTCAAACTCATTCAGACTATTTGCTTTTCACGATTGAAAAAAAAAATGATTATTTTTAGTAAATTCGAATGTGACAGTTATATTATGAAGTTGGCATGTATTCTCATACAGAATACGAAAGCGTTTTCTAGACAAAGAACAACATAGATCTTCAAGTTAAAGTAATAAGCAACGGGACATTATGAATCGGTTTTCTAATGAGGAACCAATTCCATCTTTAAATTTGTATCAGTTGATTGTTCAAAGACCTTAAATTTTCTTTTCTAATACAAATTAAGCAGGAGAAAAATGTTGACTTGTCTTCTGCAAGTGTGTATTGTGGTTCAGTGTTGGCTATGATTTTAGAAGAACCGATCTTCTGAGTTCTGACTCAAAATATGTTTTACTGATGAAATCCTCATTTATTTAGAATGTTTGATAGAACGATCACGCATTTTCTTGATTATTAACAGCGTGATAAATATTTTTTGTATACAGAAAAAAAATTAAAATTGGATATAGCATATGTGTTCATACCGATGTGATTTATTTAGTTGAGCTTGCAAATCGCCGATAGCTTACAGCAAGAACTCCGTCGGGACCATTCATGCGATATAGCATCGAATTGATCAGTACATAATTGGCCTATAGTAATTGCTTTCGGATTTATTACTGTAATTTCTACTTGATGTTCATCCATTTCACCTAAATAAAAACAGCTTGTTTATTTGTCAATATAAAATTATCTCTATATTTGAAATCGATCACTCTTACTGTTAATTCAATTTTTCCTAGGCGCTATAGCAAGCATTCGGTAGGCGCTTGTTTTGCCGCCAAATGGGAATCCAACAATCATAAATCCATGTCTTACAATCATCATTTCATAGATTTGCTCGGATTTTTCCAAGAAAAATGGAGTGCATTGAAAATTGTTGGCATCACAGGCAGCACGGGCCTCACGATTAAGAATGGTGTAATCGGGCTCAGGTAAAATTATTCCCGGAAACAGATCTGATCCGATTCCTAAAAATTAAAAAAAAATCGGATATAAATAAAATAAAATACAATTTTTGGAATAATGTAATTACTACTAAATCAGTTTCACCAGGTAGGTAGATTTGGGGTTTTCTTAATTTTAAGAAGCATATATTTTTTAATCAATTTATCAATTAGTTAATATTTTCTGATCTACCTGAAATAAAGGTAAATCCTGACTTAAAAATTTTGGAAGATTTACATCCTTGATAGAGCGTAACATTAAAATGTCTTCGGATTCTTCAGGATATCGCAGTTTCAAATTTCCAGCAGCAGTTAATACAGACTTGACAGCTCGCATACCTTTTAGGAAATTAATTATTTAAATTAATGATATAATAATGCTCTTTTAGAAAATATTTTAAACAGTACCGTAATCGTAATGTGGCTGAGAGCTCAATTGTTCTGAACAGAGTCGATATGTAGCTACGATCTTAACAGCAAGAGGTCTTGCATTAACAAATCCACAAGAATACAGGATTATTTCGGAGATGAGAGCATAATCGGGCACCATCATGGCGACAGATCGAAATAGTGCCTTTATTAATATATATTTTATAAATTAATAACAATAATATAAAATAATCCGTATTAATTTAAAATCCTACCTTTAGATTATCTGGAAGTTCTGATCGACCAGCATATCCAGGATTCATAGTAATAAATACAGCACAAGAGGGATCTAATTTAATTTCAGTGCCTTCAAATATCATTTTTTCAGCACCACTTGAAATTCCACGTTGAATGGTTAAAATTTGTTGAGCTACTACAGATAACACCTAATTCAACGGAAAATATTAGATAAATATATTATAATTAACATATTAAATCAAATAGAATGTCAACCTCAAGATCGATTCGATTAAATTCATCAAAGCAAGACCAGGCGCCACAGGAAGCCAATCCTTTGAAAAATTTGCCTAATGCAATATAATCCAAACCATCAGAACAATTGAAAACAACACATTGCTTAGCTACCGCCTTAGCAAGATCCTAAAAACAGTACTTAGTTAATTAATTGCATTTGAAAAGAGAAGATAATGTATAATCAGTTTATACAGGTGAATCACGGGAAACGGATGTTTTTCAGGAAAGCATAACTCTGCGAATTTTTCAAAAAAATATTTATTTTCATAGGAACAATCACTAAACTATGCCATTATTGAATGCTTATGAGCGAAAAAATATTTCTGACAAATGATGGCCATTTTCACAAACACAAATTCGAAGGCTCTTTCGAAAGTTTGCGTCCACTCTTGCAGAAACTTTTTCTTCAAAGCACTGTGCAGAGAATTTTTCACAGACTTAGGGCTTCACCCGTATAAAATTACGATAATCCAACAGTTGAATGAGCGAGATTACCAGCAACGTCTCAATTTTTGCAAAACAATGCATGACATGTTTGAAGAAAATGACGATTTGACCATCATGATGAGGGATGAAGCTCATTTTTATCGAAAGGTCCTTCGAATTTGTGTTACTGAAAATGGCCATCATTTGTCAGACATAATTTTTCGCTCATAAGCATTCAATAATGGCATAGTTTGGTGATTGTTTCTATGAAAAAAATATTTTATTTTGAAAAATCTGCAGAGTTGTGCTTTCCTGAAAAACATCCGTTTCCCGTGGGTCACCCTGTATTAGGAAAAGTATCGGTTAACTTAGATTCAAAAATTATTTTTATAAAAATAATTATTTTATTTAATTTCAAATTTCATATTAAAATTCAGATAGATATATAGCCCCAGAGACAGTGAAATAAAATAATTCTTTAAAATGTTTCATTTAGTATTTCCAAGCCAAAAAAATCAATAAAATAATCTGAATTCACACTCGGACTTAGCCTGCCGAGTGTTTCGAGTAAGATTTCCTTGCCTTTGTTGTTTCTGTTTTTCCGGTTCCTGCAGGTCCTTCAGGCGCTCCGCCTAAATGTAAGTGGAGAGCACAAAACAGAGTCCGATAACATCGATCAGTCAGTGGAGTGATCACTAGTCGACCGGAATTCCCCAAATATTCATATCCATAATCTAATTGAGAATTAATCATTTTTGTGATCATCTGCTTGTTCTAAAACATTACAATTATTTGATCAAATAATTGTTTTAAATAGAAATTGTAACTCTTGTTCACTTACTTGCCAATAATATCTTAGTTGACAAATCCATTGGAAATCATCTTCACGCGACACGGAATTGTCAATCATGGTTCCCAGCACATCTCGGGCATGGACATCTAATACAACCAGAGCACCTAGAAGAAAAATTTCACGACTCATAAAATATAATTAAAAAAAAAAAACTTAATGTTAGAACTGGGAATTCTTTTGGTTTGAACCACCATAAAATTTGAAAATTGGTTAAAATTTTCTAGTTCATTCACGACGTTTCTATTCTTCTCCTTCTTCTTCTTCTTCTTCTTATTCTTCTTAATTTGATGCTAAGAATGTGCAATTTTCATATATAGGAGAAAAGTTGGTAATATGCCTCTCCACAATCTGTTTTTACCTGATAAAAAATAATTTACTATTATATGATTACCAAATATTATTAAGAAGGTTCGGGACAGATTATATATCTGGTGGATCTTCGAAAAATAATTTGTATTTCTGTAAAGTGACAACGTGTGCATGCTAAATTTTCTAATAAAAAAATTGTTAATAATGAGTTTAATTTCGAATAAAAATCTTTGTTTTGATAATATTAATAAAAATAATATTGAGATAAATTTTTTCTCATTATAAAAACATTTATTTAACACAAAAACGATTTCAAGAAATAGAGCTGGAATTCTACACTGGTCCTTTTATTATATTCTGTTGACTGCAAATAACTTTTTATTTTAGGTTAAAAATAAAATAAAATGAGAGAGTCTTCTGTTTTTTAAATAAAATAATTTTTAATTATTTCTAGAGACTATAGTTTCGAAGTGTTTCATCATCAGTCTATCACAAATATTTCAAATTAGTTACAAATTTTCTATGTATAAATTTTAATTGGCAACCAATTTGAAATATTTGTGATAGATCTGATGATGAAGGCAATGCCTTCGAAAACTATAGCCTCTAGAAATAATTAAAAATTATTTTATTTAAAAAACAGAAGACTCTCTCATTTTATTTTATTTTTAACCTAAAATAAAAACAATTCTGTTACCATCGACAGTGAAATCTTTTATTCAACTAATAACTTTTTATTTTTACATTTATGAATAACTAATTAACTAGATCTGTCAAATCTATTGAAAATGTATTATTTGATTCATAAAAATTGAATTATTGATCTGGTAGTAAATTTGTTGAAAATGGTATAATTTGTATAGAAGATTTAAAGAAGTTCCAATTTACTTCCATGTTAAAAGGACAATTTCCAATAATTTATTTCCGGTAATGGGACAGACGATTCAACTTCAAATTTCTGGAATAAATATTTAATACATCAATGTTTCCATGGTAAAAATTTGAGAATCTTCTTATAAAAATGATAAACAGTCCCGAACCCCCAAGTGTCCACAACATCTCACATTTCTCCCATAGGAATTTAGACAGCATATTACCACCACCTTTCTCTATAGTTCTTTCTTTACCTAATGTAATTCGAATCTGTGTCTTCAGCTTTCCACGTACAAGAATGACAATTATACTAATTTGTTGATTCGATTTGTCAAGATAATTCTGCAAAGCAGATCCACCGTTACGGATGGCTAGATGGATCTCAGAGGTCCAGTAGGTCATCGCAACACACAATACGGTTTGGCCCGGCCATTCCATCACCCATTTTTCTCGGACTTTATTAGGGTAGGCATCCATTGCACTCTGACATCGCTGTAAAATATTATATGAATAAAAACTTTTTTTAATATAAAATTTTTTCAATATATTAAAATTTTTTAAAACAACTTATTTAATTAACTACACTTTTTCCATGTGAATTTCAGTAATCCCTAGTAAACCCCATGGTAGGATCATGGGATGAGTAACGGAAACGACAAACCGTTCCTTATGGAAAACTAAACGTAATTAAATATATTTCATATGTTTAATCAAGAATTAGTGTTCTTTTTTAATTTCTTGAAGTACCTTATTAGTCCAGTTAAATTTTGTTTTTACCCGGAAAGTTTTAGGGTAGTTGTAATTTCTCCAATCATTTATGTTTTGTGGTGTGCTGAATGCAAACTGAGGTTAACTAAAAATTTTCGTGACGGAATATTGGCCAAAAATGCCAAAAAAGGTAAAATCTCGAAAACTATCAATTTTTCGTAAATAACCTTTCCTATTCAAAATGAAAGTTCATGAAATTTCAGTACAAGGACATGATCCGAATCTTCAAAAGTGTCATGAAAAATATATCTATAAACCTAGAATTTAATCAAAAAGTGGTACTAAAATTTCCTAGAGAATGAGACAGAAATCAAGTTCTAGGATGAATGGTTTTCATTTTGCGAAGGAAAATGTGCAATTCTTCGAAAAAGCGGATGATTTCCCGTCATATAAAATGCCGCATATCTATAAACCTAAGAGTTTTAACAAAAACGTAAACGTTTAAGTAAACAAAATGTGATTTTTGCAAAAAATTGCAGTTTTTCAAAAAATTCAACTCACACGGCACGGGTTACCATTATCCAATTAAGATGAAACTTTGTTTGAATTGTATCAAATTTAATCTACTTTTAAAAATGTATAGAGTGGTTTTGGTCGAAAAAACGTGCTCTTTCCATGATCAAACAGAAAAAAATAAAAAAAGTGCAAGTTTTGGGATTTGCAGAAACAGAAAAAATAAGCCAATTTTCAACTAGCGCTTTCGAGCCCGAACGGTCGGAGAAAAGGCGTAAATGATGAAATTCTGTATGTATGAAATTCCATGAACTTTCATTTGAATAGAAGGTTATTTATGAAAAATTGATAGTTTTTGAGTCAGGAGAAAAAATCGCCAAAAAATGAGATTGTTTACCTTTTTTGGATTTTTGACAATGTTCCATCACAGAATTTTGTTAGCAAACCTCAGATTCGAATTCAGCACACCCAAAAACATAAATATCGATAAAAATTACAACTACCCCAAAACTTTCCGGTTAAAAACACAATTTAACTGGACTATTTGCTTTAATAAAAAAAATTCACACTAAATATTTTACTTTGCGAATTGACCCCCCCCCCCATGAAAAATTTTTTTGTCTACGCCATTGGTAAACCCCAATTGTATTTCAGAATTCTCAATTGAATAAGTATTAGAAAATCACAAATGCTCTTTATTTCAGAAATCTCAATTCAAATTTCGTAGAAAACCTCATTTGTATTTCAGAAAATGCTAATTTGTTTAGTTAGTTGATTTTTTCTGAAATAAAATTGAGATTTTCTTTTTTCTTTCTTTTTTTTTTCAATTGACTTCGGAAACTACAGTCCATTTTGACCGTTGAGTGTTCGTGTGAGTGTGAGGAAGTGTGTGTAAATTAGTAAGGGATCAGATTATAGCTGGTCAAATATTTGAAGCGACTCGGGCTTGAACCCGCGCCAGCTTGATTAGAAGGGGTGTTCTATAACCACTCGGCAAACCTGACCTTTATTTTCTGAAATTGAATTGAGATTTCTGGAAATACAATTGTGATTTTCATGATTCAATTGGGATTTTGAAATTATAACTTGATATTTTCTGAAATAAAATTGGAAAAGGTGGGTTCGGAAATAGCAAAAAAAAAAAAAAATTATATCAACTCAGAAATCGACGAAAATATAAAAAATTAAAGTACTAAGTTAGGGATTGTTGTAACCTTATGAACTGAAGCTTTCATTATTATTTCGAGTTCCACCAGCCACTTCTCGACTTGGCCTCTAGCAGCAGATGTTGAGATAACTTTCACTAAATCGACTTCTTCACCTTCGGTTGATCTCATTTTGGTTACTTCCATATCTTCATTAAATTGAAGAGTGGCAATACCTATTAAAAATATTATTATTAATTCAAAAATGAAATAATCAAACGCAATGCCATTAGTTGTTTTGTAATGTAAATTATCAAGAAAATCATTTCTTTTATTTATTTCTTCAATAATAAGTGATTACTCTTTTTAATATAAGTATAAATAATAAAACAACTAATGGGATGGAGTCGATAATTTGAATTCTTCACCCACCACATTATATCCAATTTTTTGTTCTCATTGATATGAACAAAATGAGACTTTGATTTGATTGTAAATATAAGATAACTCAAAAACAAAAATTGCTTAGAAGTTAAATTTGAATCTTTAGTTTTATGGTAAATGCAGTATTTTCTTCAAATCAACCGGAAATAAATCCCCCCCCCGTATTTCTGTTGTTTTTATGTATGCCTGCTATTTGAAGTTGAATATCCAGTCTTTCCAGGATCTCTCATTCAGATATTTGAATAAATATAGATTATTTAAAAAATAAACTGGCACGTTCTGATGTGGCCATCCACTTGACTTTACCATACAACCTGGCCCCTCAATTATAAATAATATGATTGGAGTAATTTTTGGAGACGGACTGATAAGTTAAGTGGATATCGATAGGCAGTCCAAAAAAGAAGAAGATAATTTACTCTATCCTTTTATTCATAAAACCGACGTTTCGAGCTTCTTCAGAATTTTGAAAGTCAGTGAAGGACACAATGACATTCCACTTCTTTCAGTGTTAATAACAATAATATATTGTATTTCATTCTCAGTAGAATTATGATTACTACATTATAATTCTGTTGAAAATGAAATACAATATATTATTGTTATTGCCACTGAAAGAGGAGACAGAGGGGAATGTCGCATTGGATTTCTCTTCACTGACTTTTCAAAACCCTGAAGAAGGAGGGAATAGCCTCCGAAACGTCGGTTTTATGAATAAAAAGATAGTGTAAATTATCTTCTTTCTTTTTTTGACTGCCTCATCGATATCCACTTAATAAATAATATTTAATAAAAATTACTTATAATCATGTAAGGGGGGCGGGTTAGTTTTTGCATTTTTAGACTTCAGTGGGCCCACTGCATGATTATGTATACAAAATTTGGTTGAGTTTGGCAATTAGGGCCTATATTAAAATTTTTGGACCCTATACTCCCCCCCATTTTTGGGCGGTCAGTTTTTCCATTTTTAGATTACTGTGGGCCAACTGATTATGTATAAAAAAATTTGGTTGAGTTTAGTACAGAAGCCTAGATTTTCATTTTTTGACTCTTCAGCCCCCCCCCCCCCCCATTTTGCCGGTTAGTTTTTGAATTTTTTAGACTTCTGGTGGTCCACTGATTATGTATACAAAATTTGGTTGAGTTTGCTCAAATGGCCTAGATTTTTTAATTTTTAACCATCCCTCCATCCCCCTAATTTTCGGTCGATATGCACCAAAATCTAATCAGCTCCTTAATCTCAATGCACCAAAACCATGTGTAAAATTTGGTTTTTATATTCACACTAGTTTTTATCGGTCATGTTTTATTTGTTGATGTTTATCTAAAGTTAACATATAAACATTCTAAATAAAATTTATTATTGAATATATGAACAAAATTTATCTGTTTCGATTCCCCAAAGAATCAGACAGATGAGAATTGTAGTAAATTTATAACAACCATTCTTCTTCTTCTTCGAGTGCCATACCCGAAACAGGTGTCGGCTCCTTTCCACATATACCTGTGCTGAGTGTGTTTAGTTGTTTTACACAGATATACGGACCTACTTTTTAACGCCGGTTCCGAACGGCTAATTTGGAGAGGTTACTAGGCAATTATACTCTTGGTAGGTTGCCATTACTTTCCAAGAGGAGGCGACTGCAAAATATCTATCTGCCGAGACTCGGTCCCGAACCAGCGATCTTCGAGTCAGCGAGCCAGCACTCTACCCACTGACCCACAGTCGCCTACATAATCATAACAACCATACTATTAGGAAAAATAGGAGAATGCGCGGCTGAGCTAAAGAGTTGAATATATATAAGATTTGATTATAGGATCTAGTCAGGGGATCCATCGCTCTAAATGGAGAAGGCATCTGCGGGCTTAACGCGGAAGATGTCAGATCATACCCGGCTGGGTCCTGTATCTTTTTTCAACTCTTGGTTCACTATCAAAACGAGTCTGGTCCCAATTGCACCAAAATAGGGCAGTGACCGGATAAAAGTTTTAACTTTCGCTTTCATCTAATGTTAACATATATATTTATATATTTGATATATGTGTATGTTTATTTGCATCAATCAGAGTACAGACAACCTCTTTGTATATTTTTTATCAAAGCCATTTGTTTTATTGCCTACTCATTTCTTGGTATTTACAATTGAATCACCAAAAACTGGTTTAAAAACTAAAGATTTGTATATTTATCTCAGTATTTCTTGCATTTATAATTTTTGTGCTTATATATTTTTAAACGTGTGTTATTATAATATATAGATAATTTTTTCAAGCACGTATAAGAAATTCATCTTCATATCAAGTGCATATTTACGCATAAAACAAACATAAGAGTTGTCCGTGCCCGTTAGAGATATTTCTTCTTTAAACTTACCTTGGAAACATTTCTTCAAATGAGGCTGCACCCGTGTGGGATCTTTAGTTTCTGAGAGAATTTCCAACAATTCGTCATTGGACAAAAAGAAGAAACGCGGGAAATAAAGTCGCTTCTTTCTCAAGATAAGCATTCAATCCACTCTGGATGAGATCGAGGAGGGCATTGCATTTTTTAAATCTCCCAAGCATCTTGTCAATTTCAATAACAGAAAGTACTTTTGGATCCGTCACTACAACTTTCATGATGTCTTTCCAAATCTAGTTAAGAAATTAATTTCTTACTAAATGTAATCATTTATAATCTCAATCTAATCTAGTATGGTTGAGATGCATAAATAAATAAATACCTTGTCGACTGCACTAAACCGTCTTCCTTCTTCAGGCATTTGGGTTTGGATATCAGGAGAAGAGAAAATGGGTTCCAAGTAGAGCCATGTTACTTGAACCATTAACCATTCATCTAATAGTTCTTGCAGAAGAATCAATTTGCCTTCCCAGACTCTAAAAATGAAGTGTTTGATAATCAGATTTTTTTCTTTTACTTCATCATTCAATATTCTATAGATTTTGATGACCCGTCAGTCAGTAAGTCAGTCATTCAGTGCCAAAATTGGACATTTGTTCAAGTCCTTATCTCAGAATCTATTGAAGTTATATTATTGAAATTTGGTATTCTCTACAAGATTGATTACCTAATTAAACTGTATAATTTCAGTTCTGTATCACACATGGGTGTTGAGATGTAGAGGGTCGAAATTGTTCGTTCAAATAGCGTACACCGTGCACGTCAACTACTCTGTACGCTATTTCCCTTTATGAAGAAATTCCTATAAGTATGAGGAGTGTTCAAATGAAAAGGTATACTTTCATATTTCACGGGCTACATACATAAAATTTTTAATGTGAAAACAAGTGACCAAGAATCCTTAACTCATAGTAAATGAATATTACATATAATATATATTTACTCTTATCTTTATTAAAGATGTTTCACCTTGCACCAACACCACAATCTCTACTAATTATTGCATATTTAGTTTGTTTTTTACAGTTATAAAGGTTAGATGTGTTTTGGAGTGGTTGGCGATATTTTGCTATCGAAAAAAATGAATCAAATAATCTGTATTAAATTTTGTGTGAAAAATAAAATTAACTACTCTAAAGCAATTGAAATGTTCTCTGTGGAATTTGGCGAGTCTACTTTGAGCAAAAAAATGTTTATAAGTGGGACAAGCGCTCCACAGAAGGCAGAGAAGATGTTAATAACGACACGGCAAGTTCGGTAAAATGTGAAGGTTTTGCTCACTGTTTTCTTTGATTACAATGGCCTGGTGCATTGTAAGTTCTTGCCAGAAGGTCAATAAGGAATATTATCTTGAAGTTATGCGCAGTTTGCGTGAAGCAATACGAAAAAATCGCCCGGATTTGTGGCAAAACAATTCATGACTTTAATGCACCTGCTCACACATCGTTGCTTATCCGTGATTTTTTGGCCAAAAATAACACAGTAATCATGCATCAACCACCGTATTCACCTGACTTGGGCCCCTGTGACTTTTTCCTGTTACCAAAACTCAAAAGACCCATGGGACCCAAAGGACAGAGATTTGCCACGACCAAGGAAATTAAGACCGCATCGCTAGAAGAGCTTAAGGCCATACCAAAAAGCGCATCTCAGAAGTGCTTCCAGGATTGGAAAAAGCGCTGACACAAGTGTATTATGTCTACTTACTTACTTTGAAGGGGACAAAATAGATATTGATGAATAAATAAATATTTTTCGAGAAAAATAAAAATTTACCTTTTCAATTGAACACTCTCATATTGGAATAAAATATGGTTTATTATTATTAATTTGATTATTTGCTTTAATTTTAAAATATTTCTATTTTAAATCTTTTTATTTAGAAAAAACCCCACTAATATAATTTTAATTAAAAAGTATTAAGCAATTTCAACGTTGCCGAATTTTTACCATTTTTCAAGGTAAACAAATTTCAGTATCAGCCAGTAGGTATATATTGTATTTAAATACATGATGAAACCTTACCGAATTTCTTCCTCGAATGGCTTTATATAAGGAGAATTTTTCATCGTTTGAGTCTTTATTATATGATCATCAAGTAGAACTTGAATTTCATCGATTGCAGAAATAATATAAGTCCCACTATCACGATAGGCCAAAACGGAAAACTCTATATCTTTCCATTCTCTAAAATGATTGAGTGAGTGTTTAAAATATCAATTTGGTAATTATATATATTTAGAAAGTGACAACAGTATTTTTACGATAATATTCGAAAATGAATGACTCACTGTTTCATTCTCGAAAGTGTCCTCTCAAGATTGTTTTCTTTGGTTGCTGCTTCGCTAATTGATTCAAATTTCGAAATAAACTCTTCAATACCGAAATCAATTACTTTTTGTATGTTAAGATCGTCATCCAGTTTAATTGGGAAACCGACTATTTCTGAAATTCTATCCCAATGTCGTTGTTTCAAACCTGGATTTCCAAGAGTCATGATTATAGGCATATGTTCTCGAAATTCTTCCATTTTAAGACGCACCTGAAAAGTTGAACCTATTTAAAAATTGGAGCTTTTAGATTCCTTAAGAATTTAAATCTAGACCAAGAATATATCTAACATAAGAAAATCATTGAAATACAGGGTTAGGAAGAAATAAGTTGCCCACTTCAGAGGGCGGCCATCTACATTACATTTCTATAGGTATTTTAATTTTAAGATAATTCTCTTCAAATATACCAAGTATGGAGCTTATTATGAGGGACATTATTGTAGGCTTGCAAAATTTTTTTTGATTTTGAATATCTTAACTTTTTTTCCTTTTAATGTCTGGGTGATTTCAAATTTTGAATACGCTCTCATTTAAAAGGTTTTTTTGAGTGATAATATATTTTTTGTTGTATAAAGCCTTTTTGAAGACGTGAGGCATTTTTTTCAAATAAACTATTTGTCAATTTTTTCAGCCTTTTTAGAGAAATTTCAGAAAAATTAAAATCTCACAATATTGAAAAACTATAAAAAATGTAAAAATTAGTCCACTTTTAGTCAAAACTTCTAAATTCAAGATTTCTAAATATTGGTAAAATAATTTATCCAGAAAGAAAAATCAATTTTTTTGAACTCGGTGAAAACGTTAAGATCTCAAAAAATCTCCAAATCACATCTAGAATTACAATATCTCAATTATTTATTAAAACAATAATCACTGCATTGTGTAATAGTGGAAATAAAATTATATACATTCATGGGGGAGGGGAGGGTAAAATTATATGGTGTGCTCATCTGCTCAAGTGGTATAATATTTTTATTTTATTAAAGGTGTCATAATCAATTATTGGTATTGACCGCCACCCAAGGATATCGTGTTTTTATTTCTACCAGGGCCGGCGCTAGGGCCGGTCAAGCCAGGCTCCTGCCCGGGGCACCAACCTTAGGAGGTGGCAAATGAGCTGTAAAATTAACTTAACCAAGATTCATTTGAATACTTATGAAAAATTAATAGGTGGAATTTTAATAAAATTTGCTTTTACGATAATATCTATGTTTTACGAACTTTTAAGTATAGGTACCCAGTCACTTCAAAAATCCTCAAGCATGAGAACGACATAAGAAGGTTGAGGTATGTAGTTTTTAAATAAAAACCATTTTTGAAAGATGAGTAGAGTTTTCGTGTATTAAAGAGCCAAATACAAAACCGAACCAAAAATACAGAGCAATATAGATAAAATATCAAAACATTTCAAGGAAACCGCTCACAAGCGTAATAAACTCTCGCTTAAAAATGGTTACGCTACTATTATAAAAGGAAAAGAGGCAGTTGAATTGTTTTATTTATGCAATGATTCCTCAGGTTACTAGTGAAGTAGACTGCGTTACATACAATAAATTATTATTTGCCATGAGTTTTTGAAAATTATGTCATAAAGTGTGTTGTAAAAGTAAGGTGAGTAGGTAATAATTAAAAAATAGGCAGCTTTTCTAAACAAATATTTAAATAGCTTCTACAGGATGTTTTTGGAAAAACGCTCAAATCCGTCAATTTTTTGGCCACTTTGGTGTTTCATGCAGTAGGATACACCTCCTATGAGGGGTAATTTTTACCTCTCTTATTTAGATAGGGAAATCAAAACTTCAACATTTTTAATACCAATTTTTTGCTCACGTTTTATTTTCTACTGAGCCTGGGATATAGGATATCTCTTTTAATTTTTGTTATAAAGGGGCGGCATTTTACCTTTTTGCCCGGGGCAGTGAAACTGCTAGCGCCGGCCCTGTTTCTACATAAAATCTTAAAAAATTCTTCACATATGGTAATCTTGCCCTGAACCGCTTATGGAAGAATAAAAAATATATACTTTCCTACTCTAAGATTAAAGAGGGATATCTAAAATATAAGCAACAAATCAATTATCCCTCCTAAAGCACTCTTTGCGAAAAACAGGCGGTTTTGGAACGCTAAGCACCCCTTCGCTGTTAAATTCGGTAAAAATCGAATCAGCGCTTTCGCCAATTCTTTTATCCCCATGACCTCTAGAGACTGGAACTCCAGCTACCGTCTTCCCCGCGACTTATAACCTTCATCTGCTTAAGACCCGCATCCGCAGATACCTTCGAATCCGTCCAGCCTATAAATTCCTTCCTTATTCTTCTTTGCACGATGGAGACCTGGCCTTTAGGGGATGCACCTCTGGTGTAAATCCTTCTCTCATCAATTTCATTAAAAAAAATAATAATAATAAATTAACAAGATATGTGAAATTGTATTTACCCTCTTAACTCAGGGATTTTAAAAATGTGAGATTGGTAGAATTGATTACTAAGATATATTTATATCGTTTGACATTTGATATTAAAATTGATGATATGTCAACATAGAATTATATATTAGTACCTGGAGGCAGGCGCGATCCAGACCTCGTTTTTTTTTTGGGGGGGGCGGTCGCCGGTATATAAGATCTACTTTTGATCTCGGAAGCGTGTCGCGATCGAATTGTCCAAGCGCTGGATCCGCGCATGCTTGGAGGCACCGAGCGATGCTCGGTAACTTCTTCCCTTCAGTTAAAAGCTTTATTTTAATATTATTTTTAATTTTAAAATTCTGATAAAAATGTCGATTTTTATTTGAGAGCCGTTTTCAAATTAAAAAAAATACAAAAATATATAATATTCGACCACTGTACTTCCCCTCCACCTCCACCCCGCTCGACCCCACCCCCGAAACCCAGGGCCGCGCCGACCCTCGGTAGCGCCTGTGTGCGAAACCTATGAAGTGCCTCTTTTTTTACCGTTGTGTTTCGCCATGAAAAATTTATTTATTTTTTTCAAATTTTGACCGAAATGTGTTCTCTTAGTTTTATATTATTTTCATAAATCACATACTACTAAAGGTCATTTGTGCCTGACTCTGTAACTACCCATGTACCTACCTACCTATGTCCCTCCTTCCAGGGGTGGGGGTTGGGAGGTGGGGTCCAGGGGCTACTAAAGAGCCTGTGTCTGTACCTATATCATCACATACTACTAAAGGGCATTTGAACCTATGTTTGTTCGTCCCCCTGGGGGTGGGTGGTTGGGGTCCAGGCGTGGGGAGTCAGGGATGTGGGGGTCCAGGGGTACTAAAGGACATTTCTCTCTGTTTCTGTACCTATATCACATACTACTAAAAGGCATTCTGTGTCTCTGTATGTACCTATGTTTCTATGTCCCCCCATGGGTTGAGAGATGGGGGGGCAGAGAGGGGTTGGGTCCAGGGGAAAGGTGGGGGTTCAGGGCGTGCGGGGTCCAGGGCTAGGGAGTCCAGGGGGTAGGTTTACTAGGGTGGAGGGTGATCAGAGGTGGGGCAAAAGTTCTGGAGGTTTGGGAGAGGGTCGGTGGGATGGGGAGTGGTTGGAGATGGAGGAGAGGGAGTGTTCAAGTTACGGGGGTCCAGGGGGCGAAGCCCTCTTGGCTAGCAAGAGGCTCACCAAAGGTGGGCATTGCAGCTAGTAGATAATAAACGGTCCCCTTGGCAATTACTGCGAAACATAAAATGAGAATTAAATTATGTACATTCTTTATTTAAGATATTTACAAAATGACTGGCTTTTTTTTCTAATAATACATTATAATGACTTACATATTACGTATGTTATAATCTGCAAAAAAAGAAAGAAGAGTCGAAAATGCCGAAAAATGTCGACATAATTATACTATTTTCACTCAAATTTAGGGAACCCGGTGTTGGTTTATAGTGAAACATTGTTAAAAATATATTAGGTTGGAGTTGGTGGTGTTTCACATGGTCATTACTCAGTTTAAATAAAAAATTAAACATGTTGTTGTGATTATTTAACAAATTAAATCTTTCGTCTACTGAGCATAAAGCTTAATCCAATATATAAAAAATACATTAATTTTAAAAGAGGTTTTTGGATCATTTATAGTATGTTGTCTTCGTGTTCATAATCAAAACTTTTTGGAGTTTTACGACGTCCTAGGGGTTTGGAAGTTTCAAATTCAGTCTCGATATCTAATTTTCATGGTATCATTTACAATTTTGCCAAAATTTTCGTCGGTTCTAATTTCTATCAAAAACGCATTGCCGGACATTTGATTTTTATTTTGTAGTTTTTTAGTAAAAAAAACAATAATTTCAATAATTGGCGCCGGCGCCCCTATTGCCCCGGCGCCTGTGTGGCCCGCACACTTCGCACACATAGGCGGCGCGGCCCCGCCGAAACCTCGACCTACCCCCGGATCCCCCACCACTGCACCCCACCTCCTGCACCTGTTTTGATTCAACCATATGATTCATTTTTATTCATTCAATTGTTAATAAATAAAACCTATCAAAATGTGTTATTTCTTCAGAAAATTGAGACCTGCTTATGCGAAATATATTTTTAAATAAATTCTTGATTATTTTTTATTCTATTAAATAAATAAAATTCTTTATAAAAACAATTATAAAACGTTTATTAATATTAAGCACAAAAGGAAAAGGGAAACCTTTTTTTAAAACCCTAAGAATGGGATTTGTCTACCTGAGAATAATTAATTTGATTACGAAAAAACCCATCAAAAACAATTTTGTCGAAGATGAGACCGTGACAGATCGAATTGCCATCCCAAAAACCCCTAACCCGTGAATTTCATCAAAATCGGTAAAGCCGTTTTCAAAATAGAACCAAGATACAAATATATAAACAAATATATATATATATATATATATATATACAAATATATATACAAATATACAATTTTTGCTCGTTTAATAAGAGTAGATATATAGACAGAATATTAATAACAAAGGATCTTGTAATCAATTCTACTCTATTTTAGGTAAATACAATTTATTCAATTATTTAACTTATGTACATAATTTTATATTAATAAAACTACTCTATTTTAGATCTAGAATCGTTTCATTTCTGAATTAACCTATTAATTTATAAATTGATTACAATTTTTAAAGATGGCTACTGAAAAATTTCACATTCTTGTCACAAGATTAACTAAAGATGTGAAAAGGTAGAAAATACTACATACCGTATGAGCGAGTGATTTCGTCACAGGATGATCCGACATGGATTTCTCTAGCTTGTACACTAGGCGATAAACAGTGCTCAATTCTACATCAATTTCTTCGGGGTCGTAACTCCCAACTTTATCATTGAGCCATCGATCTTGTTTTGAGATAAACTCCACGCTATTTTCAAATAACTTCTTGAAAGGGGCAAGTCTATCTGCCAGCTGAAAATTTTCCATTTTAGATCAAATTAAATAGATATAAAAGAATATAGCCTATTGATTTTCCAAAAAAAAAATATTATATAAACTTTTATTAATTAGTAATTCTATACTTAATTTTTCTAAAGTATAAATTAAACAATTTAATTTGATCTATTTTTTATAGATCGTTTAACGATCTAATTAAATTACCATGAAAACGCCTTAAAATGATAAATGTATCCATTGTTGTGCATTGCATATAAATTTATCCAGGGTGATAGAAATAATTACATTTTTTCGGCCTTTGAGTAGGAATTCTGTGATTCTTACACAAAATGCATGATAATGATCTCACAATTAGCTTTCATTTTTTACTTTCACATTTATATTCATAGAAAATAATGTGGTCTGGGTCCTGACTCTTTGAGAGCTTGTATCTCAGAGATGAAAAAAGTTAATTTCATTTTGTAACTTCTAGGTGGAAGGAATCGATGCCCTTAATAGTTGGAAATCGGATTTAGGACATAAAACGGGAAATTGTGGTCCTCAGAGGCCAAAAAGGGGCCAAAAATCCATTGGTCAGTACGTATCTACTCCCCCCTGCGTTTCGCAACCATAATTCTCAGAACTACAAAATTCGAAACTTAAGCTCGATATATGCTAGAGGGAGTACACTCACTCACTGCTAGAGCAAGCTTTTGGTTGAAATCGATCAATTGAAGTGGACATTTACATCAAAGATTTTTCGTTTTTTATTTTTTTTTTCTCAAAAACGGCATTAGCATTTTTTTTTTAAATTGCTGTCATGAGTTATTAGTCGTGTATAAATTTTAATCCGAATGAAATTAAAGAAGGGGGTGTAAACTAGGAGTGTCGCGTATCAAATAAATTAAAATGTGAAAATTGTGTGGTGACCACACCAGTTGATTTTGTATTGCTTCCACAAAAACAATGAAGCTCTTAAATTTTTTTCATAATAAAAATGAGTATTTTTTTTTTTTTTTGATAAATACCATATACCTTAAAATGGATCTGAAGCAAAAAACGTTAAATTCCATTCCCCCACAAATGATGACCCTTCCTCAATTTTCTCACCTAAGCCATATAATTTAATTTCAATTTTTTTTTCGATATTATATTTTCATTTTCTCCATTCTAGAGATTGAAGTTTACCAAATTAAGATCAAAATAAACAAATTGTATACAAATCCCTCAATTTTTTTATTATTCCTAAGTTCTCGTCCTATTCGCAAACCTCAATATCAGTATCCTCAAAGTTGTACTATAAACATATATCATTCAAATCTACCCTTAGGTGAAAAGGCAATTTGAAAAACATTTGTGTTTGATATAAATTCAAATAAATTCCTTCGAGCAGGTATATTATATTTCAAATAAATTTGAATTTACATCTTTTTTCTTCTTTAAATGCCATATCAGGTCTCCCTGACGTTTCGGCACCTCTCCACATAGTACCTGTGCTGAGTGTGTTTAGCTGTTTTAAACAGATATACGGGACCTTCTTTTTAAAGCCGGTTCCAAACGTCTAGTTTGGAGAGGTTGACTAGGCAATTATACTCTTGATAGTTTGCCATTGCTTTCCAAGAGGAGGCGACTGCAAAAATCTGCCGAGTCTCAGTCTCTGAACCAGCTATACTTCAGGACAGTGACTGACCCACAGTCGCCTCAATTTATATCTAAAGTACATAAAATTATCATTTTCCCAAGGCTATTATTATATAGTATTATACATTGTGTTTTATATATAATAGTATAGATTCATAAAATATAATATAAATTAATTAAGGGCTTAGGCTGAAACAATCCAATAAGCTTTGAATTTTTATAAATTTTCATTAAACTTATTATTAGAATCCAGAACGATTCGAACACTATTTCTAAATTTGGCGATAGTAGAGCAAGAACTGCCTGAAGTCTCCTTCCTTTTCTATTTTCAACAATTTCATTTTTATAATTAAATTCAAGATCACCCTTTACGTATATTCTAGGTATTTTCTACTCTTTGAATTTGAATTGAACTTACCTTTTTCCGTTTTGGGTATTGAGATAACTCCCAGCCAAATGCTGCTTCTTCTTCATTGAAAGCATCTATTTTAGCAAGAGCTTTATTTAATTTTTTTTCTAGTTTCAACGCTTTTTTCAAATACCGAGGTAATTCTTCCACATCACCCCAGGATGGAAACTCATTAAGCATAATTTCATAAGCGTCAATGTCAGAGATAAATTTGGCAATCCTTTCCTGAAATTAATTTATTGAATACAGCTTCAATTAAAAGTTAATGTTTTCACAAAAGAAAATTTATTTTCTTTTAATCTCTTAAATTATAATAAATGATAATATTTAACACTGGAAATATAATTGCTTTTTAATTGTTTTACAATTTAAATAATTTTGATTTTCATATTGAAAGGTAAACCGCATTGATGATTTTAATTAAAATAAAGATTATTCCAAAATCAAACCGAACATTCCATTTAAATTGATTATAATTATTATTAGTACTTCACCTTATAGAGCATCTGGCTTCATACATATTGCGAACCAAGGCCAGAAAAAATAATAAAACAGTGTAAACTAAGTCACTTTTACTAAATTCAGACAACGAAAAGGAAATTTGTTATATTAGCTGATCAAAAGAAATTGAGGCCCGAAATGGACTTAATTTTTTAGCCCCCTTGTGCCAGCATTTAATTTTTCCTAAATTGAATTTTTGTCAGAGTAGAAGAAAAAGAGTGATAAAAAATTGAAAATATTTGATTACCAACTATTTCTATATCTATTGTCTCTAAAACTTAGGTAAGTTCTTATGCCTCCTCTACACTATGGGTCAACTTGGGCCAATGCAAGTCAACCCCAATGTGTAGAGGGGCTGGCTTGTATTGGCCGACTTTGGTTGAGGTTGGAATTTATATTGGCGATGGTTGGTCTTCGGGGCGGTTTTTCCGACGCATCAAAGAACGCCAATGTTGCCCGAAGAAAGTGCCCACTGGCTAGGTGGCGTTTCCACAAGGCCATCGTCATTTATTCAGCCATTGTTTGTAGGCACCGTCAAGCTAACTCGGTTTACTGGTGGCCAACGTGAGCCAACAACATTGGCAACAATTTGACCCTTAGCGTAGAAGAGGCATTAAGATATAATTTTATTTGTAAATTTAATTTTTAAATCCTATTTCCCATTTGGAAACATCTATATTTTTTTTGAAATTTAACAGGTTCGCTGCCGGTCACGTGAGTATGTGTTTATAGTTATTGCCCCGCCCTAGAAATGGTTTTTCCCAGAAGGCCACTTACTTTTTATAAGAAATATAATTTAAAAGTGATAATAAAACATGATTATCTGTATCATATTGATTATTAAGTAATATTTAGGCCTTTCCTGATAAAATATTTTGACTACGCGCGAGCGCGTGATAGGCATTATAGGTAAAAATATTTCCTGAATGCCACTCTACACCCTGGCGCGTGATGAATAAAAATATAACTAGAAAATTAAAATAAGTGACACCCAAGAAATTTACAATTTCATCATCTGTTAGAGGCTTTTTAGATTGAATTTTTCTTTTTTGGGGCATGAAGGCCCCTTCAATATTACCGTCTCTACTACTCATACTAAAATATTTTTTTTTTCAAATTAGTGACAGCCAAGAAATTTACAATTTCATCATCTGTTAGAGGCTTTTTAGAATGAATTTTTCTTTTTTAGGGGCGTGAAGGCCCTTCAAAATTATCGTCTCTACTACTCATACTAAAATATTTTTTTTAATACCTAATAAAGCTATAAATTAGAAACCACAATGCTTTACAACTAGCTTATAACATTTACTACACGCCACTACCAGCAGAAACACCTAACATTTAATGCTCATTGCAGAAGAGAATAAATAAAAAGGCCCAGGTCTTAACTTGCGAACGCGTGATTGGCTTTTGAGACATCACCCATACCACGCGCTGGCGCGGGATAGGCACTTTAGTGGTCACACCACATGACGTTCTGGTGCGAGAGCTGTAGCGAACCTGTTAAGTCACCAGAAACCTTTTTTTAAGAAAGGGTCTTAGTAGATTTAACTCCCCTAATTCTTCTAACATATGAAATCAACTTCATCTTCTATGAAGATTTCAAGTCGCCTAAATAAATACGATTTCAAGAAAAATTTTAATTAGTAATTTCATGAAATGAGATCCCCCCCCCCACAAACAAACAATAATTTTATATTAAGAAATGAATTTAATTTTATTTAGGAACGAATCTAAGATTTTAGTAGGAATATTTTTACATTGCATATCAGAGGGCGTCGTCCCCTCAGGAATCGAACCCAAGTGCTAACTAGCTTGCCGGACCGTTAGTCAAACCCTTAAGACAAATCTCTCTCCGATATGCAACATATATAAGAAATGAAGCCAAAGATATTTCACTCCTTTCAACTAGAAGTGAAAAACAAAAAATCTAAAAAAGTTTTCAGTGTAGGGTCCCTTATTTAAATAATTAATGTAAAGATTTAAGTATCTTTTTTGAGTTTCTTAATATTATAATGGGTATATACCTAACCTGGGTTAATTTTTGAAAAAATTCCATCTTTCTTCAAAAAAAGAAGAAATTCAAAAAAGATACTTAAATCTTTACAATAATTTTATAATGATTAAACATTTATAAATATCAATGTGAATGGCTATCTCGTTCCAAAGTTGTAAAAAGAAGTTAAATTAGATAATTGATTACCGTAACAACTTGTTGAAATTCAATCTTCTTTTCTTCTACAATTCGTTGGTGTTCTTCCATAACTACAGGTATTTTATCAATCCAGGAAAACAGCTGATTGTTACTTTTCATTTCAAGTGGAGTTAATAGGTGGTAGTCCACTAAGTAAAGAAGTTTCTGAAATTTTACACATTATAGATATTAATTAAATATTCGAATTAAACTAAATAATATCTAAAATTTTTATTTTTTGTGAATGACTTAATCATAATCTTGATGATGGAAAGATTTGTTACGTTTCATATAAGTAGTGCTTATAGAGAAATAATAATTCATTAAAATTTTCTTTTACAAGTGAGTATTAAACGTGACAATTTAAAATTTACTAAATTTCTGCGAACTCTATCCAATGACTTCCCATTCTCTTTAGAAATATTTATTATTTATTTATAATTAGTTTTTATATAGAAAAATTTCCTCCTGTCATTTCTTGATATTGTTTAATTTGGATTTTTAAAACATATTAGATAAATGAAACATTTTATTGTAAAATAGTAATTAGTAGTATTTAGATTTATTTTCACCATGACGCAAAGTATACTCGTACATATAAGGCGAGTGAGTCATTATTAGTACTTACCATATTTTTTCTCAAACCGAGAGTTTATTCCAAATAAAAATTACAATACTTGACCAAACCCTGTATGGCAAAGTAAAAAAGTTCAAATTCTATATGATTTTACAAAGATAATTATATTCAGCAAAGTATTTATGTTAAATTGAAAGTTTTTGTGCCTAGGGTAGCAGAATTTTTATATATTGAAGAAGACAATAAAAGTGTCTTCTGCTGGAATTATAAATTTTATGTATGACGATAATAAAATTTATAATTCCAGCAGAAGACATTCTTTTATTGTCTCCTTCAAAGTATTTATGATTCAAAAAGTTAGTTTTTTTGTCAAGTGGTTAACAAAGAAAAACAATTAAGAAGTAATGATTTATAATTACTCTTAACTCTTATCGCTTATCGGCCTTTTGGCTAAGATCAAAGTATAGTACTTTTAACAGAGCTAAACTATTAAGATATTTAAAGCAATTTGAGCCGCGAAAATTAAATAATGTAATCAATAATTTCCTATGTTAATTCTACATATTTAGAAAATTATTTTATTATTTTTTGAAAAGGCAAAATGAATTGAGCACAAATTTATTTATCCTTTTCAAAAAATAATAAAATAATTTTCTAAATAATATGTAGAATTAACATAAGAAATTATTAAATTGAAATTCCCATCACCTCTTTAATGAGCGATTGTAGATTGATGACCTAAGGGTGAACACTGAACATGTTCAGGCGCCGCCATTGCTAATTAGAAAAATGGGAAATGAGCTTATGGGAGATGGTCGTCAAATTTTAAACATTATTAATAATATTCATTTAACAGGGACGTAGGCTAGTACGATCCAGAGGCGTCTTTAGGTTGCATAGATACAGGCGGACTGCTTTTCTAGATTTTCTTTACGTAAAGTACCTGGCTTTAGTTAAAAGCAATATATTATTATATTTTAGATTTGAATTATTATACGTCATCACTAGCATGAACTCAAAATGGAAATGAGCTTATGGAGATGGTCGTCAAATTTTAAACATTATTAATAATATTCATCTAACAGGGACGTAGGCTAGTACGATCCAGAGGCGTCTTTAGCTTGCATAGATACAGGCGGACTGCTTTTCTAGATTTTCTTTATGTAAAGTACCTGGCTTTAGTTAAAAGCAATATATTATTATATTTTTAGATTTGAATTATTATATGTCATCACTAGCATGAACTCAAAATAGGAAATGAGCTTATGGGAGATGGTCGTCAAATTTTAAACATTATTAATAATATTCATTTAACAGGGACGTAGGCTAGTACGATCCAGAGGCGTCTTTAGGTTGCATAGATACAGGCGGACTGCTTTTCTAGATTTTCTTTACGTAAAAGTACCTGGCTTTAGTTAAAAGCAATATATTATTATATTTTAGATTTGAATTATTATATGTCATCACTAGCATGAACTCAGATTAAAAATTTCGCTCGTCCCAGGCGCCCTAGTATTAAAAATCAAGGATAAAAATAAATATATGCTTATTGTTCTTTAAAATCACTAAACCTCGGAGAAAATATTTTTCAACTAAGATTTTTTTCTATTTGTGGGTCTGAATATTGATATTCAGGATAGCCCAAGAACGGAAATTCAAAAAGTTCATTTGTATCAATACAGAGGACTGATCAGATTTTGGAATATCTGATTCAAAAGACTGAACATATTTTTTGAATTGTTCTATTGAAATTTTAAGAGGATGTTATATTATAGACATAAAATGAACAATTTATATTAGTTTATTAATAATTATTAGGGCAGATCTAGGGTACCGAGTCTTGAAAATGCGATTCTTTCATTAGAATCTTATCGATGAAAATACCTAAAAAGAGTGCAAATAGAATCATTTATCTTTCTTTAGAGGTAAGATGTATAGCAAAATACAAGTTCCAAGCTGTTTCAGACTAATAGAGATTAATTTCTTAATTTCTATTATTCTAGGAATGGTCTTTTGCATTCTGAGCAAAACGATACTCGTTATAGAGAGAGAGAATATTCACTTCATTAAAATATAGAAAATAAATTACTTGTTTCAGCTATTTATCAAACGTACCGAGTCTTGAAAAAGCTTTTACTTTTTCTTCTATTTCTTTGTATTTTTAATCGCGTCGAGAAGTCCACTAAAATTTAGTTAACAATTAACTTTTCCAAGGCAATACTTAATTTTTTCCAAATAACCGAGACAAAATGACAAACTGACTGGGAGAGTCCCAGTCAAAACGAGAAGTATGGTAAGTCTAATTTTATTAGTAAATAAATATTTATGAACAATTTGTTTAAAATGAAATTTCTGCGTTACCTTCATAATTAAATACATCCGTTGTTCAAAATCTAACAAAGTAGTCGCTTGAAATTTTTTACCAAATGCAATAAATTCCATTAAATTGGCAGTATTTATGGGAGGTTTTTGCAGACGATTCGACATTTCTATATATTCATCAGTTAATCCCTTAACCATTCCAGTATATCGTTCTCTCATGGCGTCTACTAAATCCATCTAAAAATTCGGAAAAAAAGGAATACTACAATGTACAATTGAAATGGATTTCAAGTTGAATTAACAACAGGCAAAAGGAGAGATTCAACTAAACAATCAAAAACAATTAACATTCATGATCATAGTTTGTGAATATCAACAATTAAAATATATGGTGACTATTTCAAGTTTTATATGCGATTCATATAAGATTGTAATAGTCTAAGATCCCGGCTTAGGTCGACCTTCACCTATCGAGTTTCCTAATGAAATTAATATTTTGACAATATAATGTATTAATAAACAAAACTTGATAGGGTCGACATTCAATTTCCTGTATAGCTATTTTTAATAAAAAAATTAAAGCTGTTAATTTTATTACATAAATGTAGCTATCGAGTTTCCGGATAAATATATTACTAATCGAGAGTAATATATATAAAATGCCAAAGTTGGGTCTCCATCACTTTTCCCTGCATAAGTCCAGGTAGACAGAGTATCAACAACTCGATTGGTAATATATTTATCTGGAAACTCAATAACTACATCTATGTAATAAAATTAAGAAATTTAATTTTTTATTAAAAATTAGATATGCAGGTAAATTGGATGTCGACCCTATCAAGTTTTGTTTATTAATACATCATATTATCACAATATTAATTTCATTAGGAAACTCGATAGGTGAAGGTCGACCTAAGTCGGGATCTTGTACTATAAGGTATAATCTAAATATTTGAAAGTGTACCTTGAGTTGTAAAGCTTGATCAGAAAGAAGAATAACAAATGAACTTCTATGAACTTCGTACATTCCAAATGTTACAATAGTTCTTAATCTACAGGGAATCTCCTTCCAGAGATGATGGAAATGTATAATATAATTGTCAAAATCCTCCCAGGCGGGCTGTGATGCGATAAAATGGTGAACCAGTCGATGGGATTCTCCATTTATAAGATGTAGATAGTCATCGAAGTCCTGAACACTTAATTCTGGACCAATACGCCCATTCTCTAAAAATTCATGAACCTATGCCCAGAAATAGTAGAGGATTTAATTATCTATAATTGGCGAAAATTAATAAAATCATTGAGATTTATAATACCTTATTTTTGAAAAGTTCCACTGCATCTTGATCAATATAAAGTACGATCGGATTTACGGGCCCATCCCAATTTTCAAAAAGTTCCGTTTCCAATCTCGGAATATTAGAGACAACTTCAAGAATAGCAGCAAAACCTTCCATAATAACTTCATGAAAGGAATTGAGGGAAGGCTCAAAAACAATCGTATCCCCTTTACAGATCATGTTAATTATAAAAGGACAATTTTCTAACTATAAAATAGAAAATAATCAATTAATTCTTGTATCAGAACATACATCATAATTACTGATTGAAGATAAAATCTTCTTCATTTAGTTTTGAAAACGTTGTTCATACATAATTTTGATCTACTTGATGAGACTCACTAACAAAAATGAATTAAACCTAAACATTTATCATCAATTAAAATCGTATTCAGGAAGTCATTAATAAACTATGAAAATTTATCTATGAGTGGTCCATCCTAAACGAATACCAGCTCTTACTACAATTTCCCTTCAATGAATCTGGGTGAGCTTGTAGCTATTTATAGTACTTATAATTTAACAGAGCTCTAATTCTTCCTGTTAATCTAGAATAACATTTTCATTAGATCATTTAATTGCATCCTATTATTTTTCCTTTCGATTCTTAACCGACTTAAGAAAAAAAGGGAAAAGTTTATGTTAAGGGGCCCATACACTGTCAAACAAATTGCGCAACAAAGCGATGCACAACGCTGCCGTTGTGCAAAAGATTTCAAACATTTTTGAAACTTGTCAAACATTTGCTCAACGCATCAAACACTGCCATACACTGTCAAAAAATTGCGCAACAGCCCTATTGCGCAATTTGTTTGACAGTGTATGGGCTCCTTTAAACCGATTTTGCCATTTCATTTATTATTATATGAATGGAAAAATCATGTTTAATCTATTTTATAAACTTTTATTTGGAATTCATTCGAAAATTACGGCAACTTAAATTTTTGAATTAATTAATTTTCACAATGAAAATCAAGTGAACAACTTTTGAATAAATACAAAGTTTTTTGCTCCTTTTCTAGATGTTTCCTAGATTTGATGGGGGAAAAGGGTCAAAGTAAAACGTAAAACAATGGATGTAAAACTTCTGACATGCGTTACATTGCATTCATTTTTATTATACTTTAAAGAATTTGTATGCCACTAGGGTAAATTTTAAAATAAGAGGCTCACTTTAACAGTGAAAATCACATTAGATAAATAAATGTGGATACGAGGTATAGGCATTTCAATTATTTATTTATTTAAATATCTACCAGGGGTGAGCGAAACTGTTTAGTATATCTATCTAATAGATAATTTTAATTGTCTAAAATTACTCTATTTATTTATTGTATGTGACTGAGTAAACCTTTTAATTTATAAAATTAAATATCACAATCAAGAAAATTATAATTTTATAATATTGGATGTGGTTGGGTTAAACTAAGTCATTAGACTGTATAGTTATGGTATATAATAAATTTTAATATAACTTACTCCACAGTCGAGGATGTATTTTGAATAATCATATATAGATTTAATGCATAATTGTTGAAGTTGATAGCCCATCTGAACGGAAACACAATTAAGAAGGCAATCGTTATCTGACAAGGCATTTGTATCTGGAATCACTTTACGTTTCCTCCCTAGCAAAAAAAATAAATATATTATAACAAAGTTTTACAGATAATTACATAAAACTACATTTAATGTTTAATAATTCATTGCAATTTATACCTGTAAGAAAATATTTTGAAGTTCAGGAAACCATTGCTTGAGCAGACAGATATGAGAGTGTTCAATGCTCTTGTTTATTCCCAGTTTAAATTCATTCAGTGTCAAAGGTCTATTGAATTTGACGAATAACGTGGTATCAATAAGTCTCATATTACTGAAAAATATATTCCATAAATTACATATACTTTCTAACTTTTATACGATAGTAGGTATATATTAAATAAATGGCTCCGCATATATAATAAATGTTATAGGTATATCTGTATAGGTTATAAAATGTTAAAAAAAGGCTCGGTAAGGTAAATATCAGTTTCCTGGTTATTGAAAGTAGAAAATTAGTGATGACTAGTAGTCCAAGAGCTGGTGACCCATTTTTGAGTACGGATTTGACCCAACTAGAAATAATGCGTAATAGTACCGTCTATGATAGTTGTACAAGGAATGGCCAGTCTGGCTGGTCTAAGCAGGTGGACCAGGTACTGCGCATGGTGTGAGTACGGTAAAAAATACATACTAGATTTAGAGAGACTTTAAGAGTTCTAGCGCCCAAAGAAATGTGCTGGTCCAACAATCAAAAACTTTTAACTGATCCATTTCAGGCAAAATCTTTCCCAAAATAGTAGTAGTATTAACTAGTTATAACTAGTGTACTTGAAATATTAAAACTAAGAAGCTTTAACTAGGCAAATTGTGTCTTAACAGATTTCGTGTTTTTACGGTCCCATGCCTTTAGAGACATTATTTATAATTTATACCAGCTAGGTCCACTGGACTCCCTAGTGGGTTTTAAAATAATAATTTAACTTAGATATGGTACTATAATGTTTTAAAAAAGTAAAAAGTAAAAATAAAATTATGAAAAGCTTGGGTGAGTTCTTTTCTTCTTTTATCTTGAGAATGACATGTAATTAATAATTTACTGTAATTAAGATTATGTTTTCCTTGTAGACTGATGATGGTGTGAGAATATCCGCCGAAACGTCTCATAAGTTTTTCATGAAAATAAATTTGTTAGAATATAAAGAAATTTTATTTCCTTTTTCCTAACGAAGACATTACATCTGTTTTCAAGGTTTTCAAGAGCCTCAAAAAACACCACAATTTATAATAATAATTTAAATCTTCCAATTTTAATAAATTTTTTATCATGAGCTATTAGTGGGTTTTAAAATTAAAAAATGACGTCGGCGTCGTCGCGAAAGCCGATTATAAAATGTATAGATATAAATATGAAAATATTAAATATAGAATTAACTAATATTTCGTTTGCCAAAGATCCAGGGTTTGAAGAAGACACCAATTGAAAGCCCAGAGATTCCGTTTTAACATTTTTTTAGATTTCCGTATAGATTTATTCCATGAAGCATATTGGGCGATGGTATTTTCCATTTCTTGGGATGTTGTCTTAGCATCGCCACCTTAAACAAGAAAGAGAGCATCTCTGTATACTAAGAAAGGGAAATTACATTTAATGCAAATCAGAATGTTTTTGTCTTGATCCATGACTGAGTTATTATTATTATTGTTTATTTTATATTACTTATTTATTTATTATTATTTAACTATTTCTTATCATTATTATGATTTCGAAGAATGTTCAGAGATTATAAATGAATCCTTATATTTCATCATGCAAAACGTTATACGACTCGTTTCAGGTTGCCTAAGAGGAGCTATCGAACAATCGTAGCTGAAAATGGGCATACAAATATATGTATTAATAAATTGCACCATCGCGCTAAGTTTCAACTTTGTAGCTCAGATCATTTGATCACCAAAAATTTAAATTTGACAATTATAAGCAAACTGGATTTGAAAAGAGAAACAAAGAGGTTGTTGGACGCGCCAAAGAGGTCCTATGTAATGGCGGACTTACTCAGGGTGAATCGTAGTTTAACTCTTAATTGCTAACTCTATGACACCGGTCACATGATCCAAACAATACTAATTAATATTTTATTTTTTCTCATTATTAATAATTCAATTGTTTATTAACAAGCAAACAAGCCACATCGGAACGACTCAAGCTGAACCTTTTCATACATTTTACTCGAGTTAATCGTTTCCCGGCCAGCCAGAAATCAATCTACAACATGTCAAGTGATTTTACAAATAATTGCATTCATTTTCCAAGAAGATTTCTTCCAGTTAGCAGCGACCGACCGCCTAGGATCTCAAACCATTGCTCAAAGGTTCTCAGACTTATTTTTTTCATAACATATAAATGTCTCGTTTCGAAATCCATTTACTTACATGCTATTTCTATTAAAAGAAATACAGACTATTTCAACAGGAGGTTTATCTCACTAACACTAACTAGCTAATCTTATTCATATCCTTGAATCAAGCAAATACATTTCTTTCCCAATTAAAGTGAACTTGCATCCGTGTTCATATTAAACTAACATTCCATACAACTTATTTATCTAATCTAATATTATTGTCACTCTCTTAAATATGAACTCTTTTGTTTTCTAAACCATGGACCAAATCTATTAATAAGAATATTTTTAGATAACATTGTAACAAACCGATAATTAGCGATTATTAATTAAGATAATTAATAAGCACACATATAAACCCACACAGACCAATTAAGATAATTGCTATTTAATTGGTTCCTATTACTCATACTATTATTTAATTATAATTAACTATCTTTAAACAAAGTATTATTTGTAATATTATTTTTTATTCAAAACAAAACAAAACAAAGGATTGAATTTATTTCTTAAGCAAATTAATTATCTTGTAATTATTTCATCAAATTCAATTATAACATAACATTATCTTGTAAATTTTTGTTGACTGAACTACATTCGATTATTCTCCAATAAAATAATTAAACTTGTTATTTTCCAAACTAAATATTTTGCTCAATCATTTATTGTCCAACTTATTATTTGTTTTGACATTTCAGCTCCTTACTGTGAATAAAAAACCTTCTGCGTCTAGATCACACAAACTTAACTTTATTTATAACTAACTAACTTTTCAATCTTACATACAATAAAAGTTTGTATCTGGTTGACCAACTGGTGGACGGAGTCACATAACTGACAAATTGATTTTTGTATCAGTTCACATTTTTAGAATTTTCAAGCACCTTCACAGTTGGCCGTTCCAGTTGTCCTCTGCTTGATGCAAATAAACATACACACAAATATATCTAGATAATATATCTGTATATATATATATATAATTTATTTGTTTGAGACTATAGTTTCGAAGACTTGGTGTTTATTTGCATCAAGCAGAGGACAACTCTCTTTGTTTCTCTTTGTGAATCAACAACTCTGCTACTCTCGGCAAAACAAAAACTTTTCAATTAAAATGGATTTGAATTTAATCAACTGTTTTAAATTTATAAACATCTATATAAATATTTTTAGAATTAATACTTAATTATTTATATACCAAGAAAGCAAAATTATTCACTACGTTCCGTAATAATTATATTTTTTCTTAGGACGCATGTTTTTAGAGTAAAAGTCTTAAAATTTTGCTTCAGGAATTCATAAATGAGCTATATTAAACGGTATAGGTAAAATTCATCCCGGGTAAATTCATCGCAGAGAAAATTCATCCTATATTTTTTTTCATAGTAAGTATTATATTTTTCAAAATGCTTATGTACATTATACAATATGATTAAAGGATAAAAATCAAATAAAAAATGAAGGGTTCCTTAATAGAAATAATTAACCAGTGTTATTTTTATTTAATTAAAAAACAACTAGTCGAATCATGAAGGGGGATTTAAATATTATCCCGTTGCTGGATCTGAAAATTTTTTTATGATTATACGTTCATGAATTTTCCTTGGGATGAATTTTCCTTGCGATGAATTTCCCCACCCCGATATTAAAGCAACCAAATAAATAATTAAAAAAAACAAGTATTTTACTGCTGTAAGGAAAAGTACTTTAGAATGTAATTTTATTAAAATTTATAAAACCTTTTTGGATCCTCAACCTTCCTAAATAGAATATTGAATTTGTTCAATATTGGTTAAGCCAAGAAATGTAGAAAAAACTAAAAATATACTGGAATAAAGTACTTTCTGGGCTTATGTGTACCTAAAGTTAAAGTAATGATATGTTTTCAATTTGATTTTAATCTGTTGAAAGGTTTGGTAAAAAACCTCGACGAAAAAAAAGCATCTACACATACATATACATCCACACGAACTAAATGAAAAAATCGCACTTTTTGTGCTCTAGACGTCACCCCAAGGAGTTTTTGATAAAATCGTCAGTTCCTTAAATTGAACCTGAATGAACACTTAAATTTGTGACTTTGGATGAGACCATGGGTTCTGTTATCTCTACCCGCGAGACTGATTACAATACTTTAGCCATGCTTCGCTATAGATATGTAAAATATTTATTCACTAGTGAATAAAAAAAAAATGTTTTATCATTCTTATCATGAATAAAAATGAGAATTGAGATTTCAATAGGTAAAAAATAGCTTCACAACTAAGTGTTAGGAAAAAAATTATTAGATACTATATTATGAACGTTAATTCATTTAGAATATATTTGGATAAAAACTACCTCCCAATTCTTCAAATCCTTTTGAGCGGGATTGGCAAGGACGAAATCGACAATCGATTTTTTAATACTCAATAAATACTCCTTTTTAATTTCATCGAAGAGAGAATTAAACATCATTTCTGAGCTCTGCAAAATTTAAAGAGAAATAATTAGTTTAATTAATATAATATTTATATTTTTATATCAATTGAATACCTTTAACTTATTTGAGATTAATCCTCGTATATTATCGAGCCAAATTTCATCAATGGGAGTAACATGAATAGTATCGATCCCATGCTCAATGTAGTAATAATACCTTAGAAAAATTTATAAAATTATTATATGTATTATAAATGATATATTTTATAATATTATATTATATTATAATTTATTATATATTTAAACTGTTATAGCTTTTCGATTTTGTTATAGCTATCACTTTTAACACCTTATCAGTGTCGGTTTCGAAAAAAAAAGTTTTAATTTTGAAAGATCAAATTCAAACCGTATTAGTATCTTCCTAAGATTAGCGCATTCAAACATACGTCCATATAAACTCTCCAGCTTTATCATAGTAATATGATATACATGACTAATTTCATTATAAAAGCTTACTATACGTTTAAATATGAAGAACTCAATTAGGAAAAAACTATAGTTTAAGTATATTATAATATACATATAATCAGTGGCGAAACTATACCATTGAGGCCTGTGGCAAATTCATCGGATGAGCCCCTCCTCCCTCAATGTAAAGAAGCTAAACCAACGTTGTAGTTTCTTTTTAATAAATCACTAGGTAAAGTACAAACGCTATTATAATTATTGTTGCGTTTTTCGTTGATTCTCTAGTAACTTTTAATTTAAAGAGCATATTGGATTGAAATAATTTAATTTTAGTCAACATTTTAATTATGAAATTTTTTTTCGGGATTTCAACGTTTTAATATAATCACTAACATCAAAGTTCAAATTCTAGTATAATGGCCTTATTGCTTGTTACACTTTTGACCAAAACGATTACTCGTTATAGGAAGTAGAGCAATATTCAATCATACTATTCGATAATTCAGAAAATCATATCATGAAAATTTAAATTTTGTAGATCAAATTCTCTAACCGGATTAGTATTACCTAAGATCAGCGTCATTCAAACATACGTACATACTAATTTCTCCAGTTCTTTGTTATAGTTAATATGACATACATGACTAATTTCACTATATAAGCTTTACTACTACGTTTAAATACGAAGAACTCAATTAGGATAAAACTATAGTTTAATATATTATATATTATACATATAGTCAGTGGCGCAACTATACCGTTTGAGGCTCTGTGGCAAACTCATCGGTTGAGCTCCTCACTCAATGTAAAGAAGCTAAACCAACGTTGTACCATAGTTTCTTTTTAATAAATCACTACGTAAAGTACGTACAAACGCTATTATAATTATTGTTGCAATTTTTCGTTGATTTTCTAGTAACTTTTAATTTAAAGAGCATATTGGAGTGAAATAATTTATTTTTAGTCAACATTTTAATTATTAAAATTCCTTTTTTCGGGCTTTCAACGTTGTAGCTTATTTTTAATAAATCACTAGGTAAAGTACGTACTTACAAAACGATATTATAATTATTGTTGCATTTTTCCTTGATTCTCGAAAGCTTCTCTAGTAACTTTTAATTTAAAGAGCATATTGGATTGAAATAATTTATTTTTACTCAAAATTTTCATTAATATTAATATGAAAGTTAAAAATTGCTCTCTTAACGCCTAAGTAGAGCAAGAGGTCAATAAATAATAATATCATTAAAAAAACTATTCTTTAAAAAAATCAGTAAAATCTTTATCTATTTGAAATAAAACATTTCTCATTATATTACAAACAAGTACATTATATACATTTCAATCTATATTATTGCTATTGTCTTAAGAGTCTTAATTTTACTCGTTTCCAAAAACACTCGTTTGGAGGTCTTCTCAACCCTATGTTGTTCAACATACTATACCTACATTCAGAGTGCTTTTGTTAATGGGACTTTCCTTCCAAATGACGATTATTTATAGGAAGTAAAATATTTAAAAGATTTTCCCAAAATATCGTTCTAAAAAAAGATGTACGGTTACCTCGTTATTAATCAGCATTACAGCTATAACAAATATTGTTAAACAACCGAGATATTTACGAATAACTTTTGTTACGACGATATTTTTGAAAGGCCCACTTCCATAAAACCATAATCAATTTTCGAATGTATAAGGCAGATACCCAGGGGAATCATGGATAAGCACGGTATGCGCTTGATTTTTACATTTATAGAATTAAGAATTAAGAATCCCAAAACTTAGTTAACTTCAATTCAGTGAAAACTCAGTATTGCTTTATTTCTAGGTGCGTCGATAGAGGCCCCCAAACATATCATTCGATTCAAACTCACTGGAATTCAGTGATAAAATTTCAATGCTAGGCGTCACTCTAGGGTCTGACCTTTCTTGGAATGATCATATCTCAACCACTGCTAAATCTACAGCGAGCAAGCTTGGTCTCATATTTCTAGACATTGTACTCCCAGTCAACTTCTTACACTTTATAATGCTCAAATTCGTCCCTGTCTCGAATATGGCTCTCATCTGTGGAGAGGGGCCTCCAAGCATTCTCTTGCCACACTGGATGCAATTCAGAAACGAGCAATTAAACTAATAGGAGATCCGGCCCTAACAAACCCACTCGACTCCCTGGCTCACCGAAGAACCGTTTCTGCCCTTTCCCTGTACTACAGATACTATCATGGTGTCTGTTCAGTAGAGCTGAAATCAATTATCCCCCCTAGAGCTCTCTTTGCTAGAAACACGTGGTTTTTGAAAGTTCATCACCCCTTCGCTATCAAATTGGATAAAAGCCGAAAGAACGCTTTCGCCAACTTTTTATCCTATGACCTCTAGAGACTGGAACTCGCTTCCAGCCACCGTCTTCCCCGCAACTTATAACAAACCTTCAGCTGTTTAAGACTCGCATCCACAGATACCTTCAACTCCTACCCAGCCCATAAATTCCCCCTTATTCTTCTTCTTTTAATGATGGAGGGGCCAACCTCAGGCCTTCAGGGAATGCACCTTTTTGGTGTATCTCCTTCTCACATCATATGATTAAAAAAATAATAAGATTGCTTGAAAGTCTCCTTTAATAATTATAATAATAATATTTCTTACACTTATTTCTGTTGTATATAAAGTTTGGAAGTTCTCAGGTATATTCAAAAATTTCTGAATAATTATTTAAAATAGTCTCTATTTGGCTGAAGATTTTTTTATTATTATTAGAGTATTTCTACTTTACCTTTGGACAGCATGTTCATAAGGTTTGAGAGCGTCAGGGATCGAACTCATCCGACTCTCGACCTCTTCATCCAAAGGAGGACGCATAATTAATCGGACTAATTTGTGTCGGAAGTCTTCACGAGCTTTTCTTATAGCTGTATACGAAGTTACCTTGGTCTTCTTCAGAAATAAAAAATTAGATATAAATTTAATTCTTAAAATTAAAATTTTTAATATTTCATTATAATTCACGAATTCTAGTTTATTCAGAAATTTTATCTGCTTGGATATAAGATTTAAAAATTATGTAAATAAATATTTTTTTTTTAATAATCAATTAGACATGTTTGCAAAAAATTAAATATATTTTTAGTTTCACTTCCATTATAATAAGTAATCTGAGCTACAAATAGCTCTGAATCAAGATATTATTTAGTTATTTGTAGATTCGACGATCCTTGTGTGCCTGATTCTACCATTCTTAGGAGTATATATGAACATGTTTTTCTCTAGTTCTCAGAAATTTAATAGCTTAAAATGATACACATGAAAAAAACGCAACACTTCAAATTTTTGTTTTTCGGATTTGATTTATATAAAATTTATTTTTCAGAAGTGAAAATGCATTAATATAGAGTGCAATCCGACTCACATGGGCAAATGGAGTCAATAGTTTTTAAGGAATTTGGTGTTGATACTTGGTGAAACATTTTTTAAATTATTGGATACAAAATACTTGGTAGGTTTCACATTAAGATATAAAAGTAAGTTACTTTCTGTTGCTCCTGAAGATGGGTTAGTCATCCGAAATATATATATCGAGATTAAAGACTCTCCTAAAATAAATTCGTTTTATTTTTATATCTTAATGTGAAACCTACCAAGTATTTTTTATCCAATAAATGGAGTCAGTTTAACTAAAATAATATTTAAAAGAAGACTAAAAAAAGTGAAGGAAATTTTTACTTTAACAGCTGCCCATCCCACATCATCGATCCACTTATCAAAGGTAGTTTTTTTTCTGATGAGAAGAGAAATAATCCAAAATAAATTGACACGTTCAGATGAGGTCAACCACTTGACTTTACCAAACAATTATTGTTGAGTTTGATATAAGGGCCTAGATTTAAATTTTTTGATCCTACAACCCCCTCCCCCATTTTGGGCGGTTAATTTTTGAATTTTTAGTCTTCTGGAAGACCATTGATTATATATACAAAATTTGGTTGAATTTGGTCCAAGGGCCTAGATTCAATCAGAAAGATTGCAAGTAGAAAATTTATTTCTAATGAAAATGGAGTCGAAAATAAACCAAAATGATGATTATTTTTTCGGAAATCTTGAAATCTAGTTCCAGATTCAAAATTTAAAATTAGCACTTTTATTTTTCGAAAACTTCATAGTAGATTTTCAGATTTCTTATTTTAGAGAAAAAAAATTATCAGGCCAAATTGTTGTGTGTTTTCCAGTATCTACATATAAATCTCAATGTTTTAAGGTATTTTATAATGGGTCATGGGTTGGACAGCCTGATGGTTTAAATCGAATGGGATTAAAGAAGGTTAAGAGGAATGATAATTTATTTTTAAAAGGGTCTCGGATATAATAATTTCTGACTAGCCATTATCTATTGACATGTAAGAACGTGCAAAGATCTAAAAAGACAAGTCCTGACAAGTTTTAGTCCAGGAGAGAAATTATCAATTAGCTAATTGTGGTTGTTCTAGAAAACACCAATTCGTTGTCTCCTTGTCCTAGAATGATAACTATGGACTTGCTTAGTGTCGTAGCATATAAATTACTGAAATAATAAGTATTTTATAAAATGGAAATATGAGAAGAAGAATTTTTAAATTTGTTTCATCTTATATAGTTCAGCTTATAATTTTGCTTTTAGTGAATTTTATCCTTAAAAAGAGCTTCACGTATTATACAAATGTACATTCATATTTTTAAAAGGGGAATAAATATATCTCTACATATAAATCTCAATGTTTTAAGGAAGTTTATGATTTTATGTTGGGCCACACTCATTGCGGTGCTGGGCCGATTGCGGCCGCGGGCCAGGGGTTGGTCTGCCCTGGTTTAAGCTTTTAAATTAATTAAATGAAAATCTTACCTTTTTTTCTTTTTCTATCTTTTTCAAGTGGAAACGGTCGAGGCCAATGAACGCCTTCTTTTTCTTGGTCTTGGAGGTTGATGATGAGGATGCTGAAGAAGTTTCTTTGGTAAAGAAAAAAGCTCTTCCTCTTTAAGATTCATATCCTCGAATGGGAGAATAAGTCGAGTTTTTTTGTGTAAATCTTCTTTGGGTGGCGCACCTCTTTTAGAGGCCATTTTTATATTTATAACTGTTTTGTTTGTTTTAGATTTTCTTCTGAAGGATTTAACTCATTGATTATTCTAGAGTTTTTTTTTCTATTAGCAATTAATATTAATTATTAATTCTTTTTGACTGAAAAAAGGTTTATAAATATTTTATTTTGCATCAATGTTTATTTTCTATGGATAAATATAAATTGAAGTTAAAAAAATAAAAATGAAGATATAATTCAATTGATGCATCGGTTTACCTTAATAATAAATATATAAATATATATATTCTAATGATTAAATATAGTAATTGACTGTTTCAATATACATAAAGTACAGCATAGAAACATTTTATCTAAAATATATTTATTTGATCAATATCCGCTTGGCAACACGAAGAGGTAAATATAATTTTATTTGTATTGAAAATGATTTTTTGTGAATCAAAAATATATCAAAATGAAATAAAAAAAGTTGATTGGTTAATGAAAGAAATTATAAAGAAAATATGTTATTTTAATAAATATATAATTATATAATGGGTGAAGTGAAAAGTTTTGAGCCTTTTCCGTTGATGGCTTTAATGGCCATATCTCAAGATGTATACGTCGCATCTGGTCATTTTTTTGAGATTTAAAGGTGACATAACGCTTTAAAAAAAGTTATTTGCAGTTTTGTGTTTAGTGAAGTCAGTTGTGTGTTACAGCGTTCCAAAATGGAGGTAAAAAAAGAGAAAATTCGATACATTCTTCAGTACCACTATGACCAAGGGGAAAAGCGGAGTAGGCGGCCAAAAAATTGTGTGCTGTTTATGGACGGATAATTTTTAACTTTGTTATTATTTAATGTTCACCCATTTTTGTTAAATGTTTCTTTGCAAGATTATAATATAACACTATTTTTTTTTTACTTTTATTTAAATTTTAATCATTATTTTACCTTTTCAATGATTATCAATCTAAAATTAAAACATAAAATTTCATATAAGAGTTCACATTTCAGATACAAGTAAGTAGACTTCTGTATTTTATATTCAATTTGGGAAAAGTCATTCTATTGTCATTTAAATTTTGAAGAAATTCAAAATTCGAAACACTCAATTACTTTTATTTAAATTATTATATGCAGTGGTGGATTAGGAAATTGTTTAAAGTGACTTATAATAAAATAATAGCTGGAAAGATTTCTGAGAAATTTCGGAATTGTTTTGTTTACTAGGTGTGAAGTAATGTGTGATTGAATTGAAGAATTATTTTGAACTTTCATCAGCATCTGCGATCTGCGATACAGAAAGTGACAATTGGGTAAGTTTCAGTTTATGGAAAATAAGTATACTCAAAAATTCTCTTTTTTGATGTACATTAATTTGAATGCAGGCTACCCCTTAACAAGAGTGTAAAAAATGTAAAAAGGACCGTTTAGAGAGGTCTTACAAAGAAAATTCTTGAAAAATTCATTAAAAAAACATATAATTTAATTAATCAAGTACTTTGGCAGGTATTTGGACAGGAAGGTAGCAAATCAAAAAATTGTCATTCATTTACGCGACGTTTCGCCAACTTTATTTCATCAGGCTTCTCAATGATTATGATTAATTTTAAGATATAATAGATGTGCACATATTTATGAATAAACTGAATTGTAATTGATTCTTTTTATGGTCCTAACAATGATTTAATTTATATAAAAAAGAAAGATTCAAATCAATTTTATTTATTTTTTTTATATATATAAATTAAATTATTGTTCGGACCATAAAAAGAATCAATTACAATTCAGTTTATTCATAAATATGTGCACTTCGATTATATCTTAAAATTAATCATAATCATTGAGAGCCCTGATGAAGCCAAAATAAAGTTGGCGAAACGTCGCGTAAATCAATGACAATTTTTTGATTTGCTACCTTCCTGTCCAAATACCTGCCAACGTACTTGATTAATTAAATAATATGGATGCTATGCCTAAGCCGGTCCCAAGCCCGTGTTGAAAAAAGAGGAGGGTTCCCAGTGGGGGTTAGCTCCCTGCTAGGATGAAAACCCATTTGCTCACAGAACTAACGATAAGCCTCGGAATTGGATGGATGACACGGAAACGACCACTGCTTGGACAAGGACAACGAATAAATTAAGAAAGAAGAGAATTTGGAGAAAGAAAGATGTCTTGAGAATAGGGGCATGGAATACTAGATCATGGAACAATAAAGCACAGGAAGTGTTACTAGAACTCACTAGAAATAAAATTGACATTTGCGCGATATCTGAGTCAAAAAAGAAAGGGAAAGGAATAACTCCATATCAGGATTACCTCCTGTTTTTTAGTGGTGTACCCAAAGAATCAAGAGCTAAAGAAGGTGTTGCACTGGCTATCCATAGGAACTTGGAAAGATTAATTGACCATCATGAATATATTTCTGAGAGGATTCTTATGGTATCAATGAAAGTCGATAACTCCCATCTGTATGTTTTTAGTGTGTATGCGCCTGAGGATTGTAAGCCTAAGTTGGAGAAGGAACAATTTTATGACTCCCTCCAAGAAAATCTATCTAAAATACCTCCAAATAATCCTGTACTAATTCTAGGAGATCTAAATGCCAGAGTAGGAGACGATGTTGTGCACGGAATTAAACATCGCTTCAATGAGAGAGAGTATAATGACAATGGAACTATCTTTGTTCAATTTTGCGCAGATAATGAGCTGAGGATCAATAACACCTTTTTCGACCATAAGATCCAACATAAATACACATGGCAAAATACTAGGGGCCAAAAATCTACTTTAGATTATGTTGTTTCAAATCGTAACTTACATCCATCGCAGATACTAGACGTAAGATCATTGAACTCAGCTGACGTTGGGAGCGATCATAGTCTTGTTCTCTGCAAACTACGGCTGCAAGTACAACGAATTAAGAAGAAAGAAACCATCAAGGAACAAAGATTAAATATAGAACTATTAGAAGACGAAAGTATTAGGCACCTCTATCAGGCGAGACTGACAAATCTGATCCACGAAAATCAGACAAATATTTCAAATGAGATCAATGATTACTGGAGGAACATAAAATATAATATCCTAACCGCTGCCAAAGAAGCAATTGGAGTGAGAGAAGTAAAGATCCCATCACAAACTCTTAAGAAAACACCCTGGTTCTGTGAGGAGATTAAAGACCTGGCAGATCAGAAAAGAAAAGCTTTTCTGCAATTTAAAGCATTAGGAACATCTCAGGCATATAACGTCTATAAGTTGATAAGAAATCAAGTTAACTGTAAAATCAGACAAATAAAAAGAGATTACTGGGAAGCTTATACTAAGAACCTTGAGAGAGATTTTTACGGCCAGCAAAGGAAAATATGGGGAATGTTACGTAATCAAAAAAAAGAACTTCAAGAATACTCGCCCGTGAACAGAATAGAGAAAGATACATGGATTAAATACTTCGAGAAGCTCTATGCCGGCACAAATGAAGAACTTCCGAGGATTGGTGATTCAAGGGATGTGGTGAGTGTTGATGAGGAGGAGGTTTATGAGGTCATAAAAAGTTTGAAAAATAGAAAATCTCCTGGCGAAGATAACATCACTAACGAGTTGATAAAATATGGAGGTATACCCCTGTGGGAAGAGATTTCAAAGCTGATTCTGCTGATATTTGAAAGAGGCAAGATCCCTGAAGAATGGAGAACAAATGTCGTTATACCCATTTTTAAGAAAGGCGAAAGACGGGTGCCTGATAATTACCGCGGAATAAACCTGCTTAACACTCATCTGAAGCTAACTACAAAAATAATATCAAATAAACTACAGGAAATAATTAATATCCATGATGAACAACAAGGATTTCGAAGAAATCGATCATGTATTGATGCCATTTTTGCCATCAGACAACTCTCCGAAAAAGCCTATGAATTCAATAAGCCAGCTTTCTTCTGCTTCATTGATATTGAAAAGGCGTTTGATAAAATCAAGCTTGCACATATCATCAACATCCTGATTAAGCATAAAATACCAAATAGCCTTATTAACCTGATCAAAGATATCTACACAGACAACTCTGCAAAATTAAAAATAGAAGGAAGACTGACACAGAGCATCCCAGTAAACCAAGGGATTAGGCAAGGTGATTCCCTTAGCCCATTACTATTCAACATAGTAATGAACGAGATAATAGAGGGAATTAAGGACCTTAAAGGATACACCATCGGAGATGAAAATATATCATGTGTGTGTTACGCTGACGACGCAGCCCTGGTTGCCGAAGATGAAGATTCTCTTCAAAGACTTCTATACCGATTCAGTCTACTAGCCACCAAATTCGATCTTACCCTATCAACAAAAAAAACAAAAGCTCTTACTATATCCAAAGAGCCACTTCGATGCAAATTACAGCTATATGATAAGATAATAGAACAGGTCATGACATTTACGTACCTTGGTATTCAGATAACCTCTCATCAAGATCTAGAGACAGAAGTAAAAACACAATCTATTAAAGCCCTACGGATATCAGGTTGTCTTAATAGCACAATCTGGTCGAATAAGTTTTTAAGAACAGAAGCCAAGGTGCGAATATATAAAACTATGATAAGGCCAATATTGACGTACGCAGCCGAAACAAGGCCAGATACAGCTAAAACTAGGCAGATGTTGGAGACGGCTGAGATGAAGACCCTAAGAAGAATCCTTGGCGTATCGTTGTTTGATAAACAAAGAAGTGAAGACATCAGGGAAAAATGTGAAATACAAAAGATCGATGACTGGGTCAAATGTAGAAGAGCGAATTGGTATGCACACGTGGAAAGAATGAGCGAAGACCGAATTCTCAAGAAAATTTTAACGAACAAGCCAGCAGGGAAAAGAAGTAGAGGTCGACCTAAAAAACGCTGGCAGGACGAGTTAGGATAAACAGACCACAGGTCTATCAATAAGA
>JALMQS010000291.1:710708-750161 GCA_024734495.1 Forficula auricularia
GGACCATAAAAAGAATCAATTACAATTCAGTTTATTCATAAATATGTGCACTTCGATTATATCTTAAAATTAATCATAATCATTGAGAGCCCTGATGAAGCCAAAATAAAGTTGGCGAAACGTCGCGTAAATCAATGACAATTTTTTGATTTGCTACCTTCCTGTCCATATACCTGCCAACGTACTTGATTAATTAAATAATATGGATGCTATGCCTAAGCCGGTCCCAAGCCCGTGTTGAAAAAAGAGGAGGGTTCCCAGTGAGGTTAGCTCCCTGCTAGGATGAAAACCCATTTGCTCACAGAACTAACGATAAGCCTCGGAATTGGATGGATGACACGGAAACGACCACTGCTTGGACAAGGACAACGAATAAATTAAGAAAGAAGAGAATTTGGAGAAAGAAAGATGTCTTGAGAATAGGGGCATGGAATACTAGATCATGGAACAATAAAGCACAGGAAGTGTTACTAGAACTCACTAGAAATAAAATTGACATTTGCGCGATATCTGAGTCAAAAAAGAAAGGGAAAGGAATAACTCCATATCAGGATTACCTCCTATTTTTTAGTGGTGTACCCAAAGAATCAAGAGCTAAAGAAGGTGTTGCACTGGCTATCCATAGGAACTTGGAAAGATTAATTGACCATCATGAATATATTTCTGAGAGGATTCTTATGGTATCAATGAAAGTCGATAACTCCCATCTGTATGTTTTTAGTGTGTATGCGCCTGAGGATTGCAAGCCTAAGTTGGAGAAGGAACAATTTTATGACTCCCTCCAAGAAAATCTATCTAAAATACCTCCAAATAATCCCGTACTAATTCTAGGAGATCTAAATGCCAGAGTAGGAGACGATGTTGTGCACGGAATTAAACATCGCTTCAATGAGAGAGAGTATAATGACAATGGAACTATCTTTGTTCAATTTTGCGCAGATAATGAGCTGAGGATCAATAACACCTTTTTCGATCATAAGATCCAACATAAATACACATGGCAAAATACTAGGGGCCAAAAATCTACTTTAGATTATGTTGTTTCAAATCGTAACTTACATCCATCGCAGATACTAGACGTAAGGTCATTGAACTCAGCTGACGTTGGGAGCGATCATAGTCTTGTTCTCTGCAAACTACGGCTGCAAGTACAACGAATTAAGAAGAAAGAAACCATCAAGGAACAAAGATTAAATATAGAACTATTAGAGGACGAAAGTATTAGGCACCTCTATCAGGCGAGACTGACAAATCTGATCCACGAAAATCAGACAAATATTTCAAATGAGATCAATGATTACTGGAGGAATATATAAAATATAATATCCTAACCGCTGCCAAAGATGCAATTGGAGTGAGAGAAGTAAAGATCCCATCACAAACTCTTAAGAAAACACCCTGGTTCTGTGAGGAGATTAAAGACCTGGCAGATCAGAAAAGAAAAGCTTTTCTGCAATTTAAAGCATTAGGAACATCTCAGGCATATAACGTCTATAAGTTGATAAGAAATCAAGTTAACTGTAAAATCAGACAAATAAAAAGAGACTACTGGGAAGCTTATACTAAGAACCTTGAGAGAGATTTTTACGGCCAGCAAAGGAAAATATGGGGAATGATACGTAATCAAAAAAAAGAACTTCAAGAATACTCGCCCGTGAACAGAATAGAGGAAGATACATGGATTAAATACTTCGAGAAGCTCTATGCCGGCACAAATGAAGAACTTCCGAGGATTGGTGATTCGAGGGATGTGGTGAGTGTTGATGAGGAGGAGGTTTATGAGGTCATAAAAAGTTTGAAAAATAGAAAATCTCCTGGCGAAGATAACATCACAAACGAGTTGATAAAATATGGAGGTATACCCCTGTGGGAAGAGATTTCAAAGCTGATTCTGCTGATATTTGAAAGAGGCAAGATCCCTGAAGAATGGAGAACAAATGTCGTTATACCCATTTTTAAGAAAGGCGAAAGACGGGTGCCTGATAATTATTGCGGAATAAACCTGCTTAACACTCATCTGAAGCTAACTACAAAAATAATATCAAATAAACTACAGGAAATAATTAATATCCATGATGAACAACAAGGATTTCGAAGAAATCGATCATGTATTGATGCCATTTTTGCCATCAGACAACTCTCCGAAAAAGCCTATGAATTCAATAAGCCAGCTTTCTTCTGCTTCATTGATATTGAAAAGGCGTTTGATAAAATCAAGCTTGCACATATCATCAACATCCTGATTAAGCATAAAATACCAAATAGCCTTATTAACCTGATCAAAGATATCTACACAGACAACTCTGCAAAATTAAAAATAGAAGGAAGACTGACACAGAGCATCCCAGTAAACCAAGGGATTAGGCAAGGTGATTCCCTTAGCCCATTACTATTCAACATAGTAATGAACGAGATAATAGAGGGAATTAAGGACCTTAAAGGATACACCATCGGAGATGAAAATATATCATGTGTGTGTTACGCTGACGACGCAGCCCTGGTTGCCGAAGATGAAGATTCTCTTCAAAGACTTCTATACCGATTCAGTCTACTAGCCACCAAATTCGATCTTACCCTATCAACAAAAAAAACAAAAGCTCTTACTATATCCAAAGAGCCACTTCGATGCAAATTACAGCTATATGATAGGATAATAGAACAGGTCATGACATTTACGTACCTTGGTATTCAGATAACCTCTCATCAAGATCTAGAGACAGAAGTAAAAACACAATCTATTAAAGCCCTACGGATATCAGGTTGTCTTAATAGCACAATCTGGTCGAATAAGTTTTTAAGAACAGAAGCCAAGGTGCGAATATATAAAACTATGATAAGGCCAATATTGACGTACGCAGCCGAAACAAGGCCAGATACAGCTAAAACTAGGCAGATGTTGGAGACGGCTGAGATGAAGACCCTAAGAAGAATCCTTGGCGTATCGTTGTTTGATAAACAAAGAAGTGAAGACATCAGGGAAAAATGTGAAATACAAAAGATCGATGACTGGGTCAAATGTAGAAGAGCGAATTGGTATGCACACGTGGAAAGAATGAGCGAAGACCGAATTCTCAAGAAAATTTTAACGAACAAGCCAGCAGGGAAAAGAAGTAGAGGTCGACCTAAAAAACGCTGGCAGGACGAGTTAGGATAAACAGACCACAGGTCTATCAATAAGAAGAAGAAGAAGAAGAAGAAGAAGAAGAAGGATGCTATGGACTTTAATAATAGAATAATAAGTTAATAATAGAAGTTCACATTGCCGATAGAAGTAGACTTCGGTATTTTATATTAGCTTCAATGTGTCATAAATAAATTGGCCAAGGTATATTCTATGAATTTTTTTTGGAGACTTCTGAAGAATCTTTTTTACATTTTTTACACTTTTGTGAAGGGGTAGCCAGTTTTCAAACTAATGTACATCAAAAAAGAAAATTTTTCAGCATACTTATTTTCAGTACTTACGTAATAACGCCACCGCAGCTACAGATTTGGCGGTTTTTAAGCGCCGCTACTGACGACGGATTCTTTTAGAAAATGAATATTAATTAAAAAAGAATTAGTAAATACCCCAAAAAATTCGGATATGTAAAATTCGTTGCCGGTTCGGTTAAGATATATTCAGTTCCGCTAGTTTCTGCTCGTATATCTTCATTTCGGGCGCCAACCTAATTGCCTAAAAACCAGCCCGAAATGAAGATATACGAGCCGAACCGAGCCGAACTGAATATATCTTAACCGAACCTTCCAAAGTTTGTTGGGGAACCCATTTTTTTATCTAAATGAACCGAGATGATGAATAGAACGGAACCTATGAAAAGTTCTAAAAGTGAAAATTGCCAACGCCCACTGGCGCTCACTTGAGATAATTTGAGACATCACAGTCCATAAACTCAATTTCAGTTCAAATTCGTAGCTTAAAATTTTATTTATAGCTGCGGTGGCGTTAATACGTAAGTACCTTATTTTCTATAGACTAAAACTTGCACAATTGTCACTTTCTGTAAGGCAGGTGCTGGTGAAGGTTCGAAATAATGAACCGAAACATTATATATAAATGTATGTACCTTTAAAAAACACATTAAATTGGATTCCTCACTTCAATCACACAACACGTCACAACCAGTAAACAAGCAAATTTCGAAACACTTCAGAAATCTTTCCAACCATTATTTATACATTTTTACGGAAGTATCAAAGCCAAGTCACAACAGGATCCATCGGCATTCCAACACACATTCTAACTTATAATATTAAATTTTTAAACTATATAATCTACCCTCTCTTCTTTGAAACTAATATGAGGTGCCCCTCCTAGCTCGCAATCTGGGTACGTCCTTGGTAGTATATCACATATATATTTATTTAAAAAAATCATTTCTGGCTTTCTCCTTTTATAATTTTATATACAATTTTTTAGCAATCTTAACAAAGTTAGAATATATTCTTAAATATTAATTTGTGGATTTGTTTCTTGATAATTTTCAATTTGATTCATTTCATAATTGGGATTCTTTCTTTCAAAAATAGTTTATATTTTTGAATATAAACTCTCAAATTTCTATTGAATTTAATGAGTGATCTACAACATGAGCTGGCAGCAATGCATTGCTTTCTTAATGGACACAAAATCAAGAGTTTCATCTGCATTTTATTAAAACAATTGCTTATTATTTTTTCAGATTCATTACTCTCAATTATGGCTGGATGCTGTTCTCTCTCTTAAATGCACTTGGTTTCTATTTTATATTCATCTCTATCATTCAAAAATTGTGTTCAAACCGAAGACAAAATGATACTCCCATCACTTACCACCATTATGCAAAGGTACTAATAAGTATATCGTATATATATATTTATTATTAAAAAAAATTCTGTCTTTGGTCCTTATTTTATTTTTTGATCAAATTTATACATAAATTAAGGCCACATGTGACCTTTTTGAATTTCTTATGTGGCCTCGACGATTATTCTAGTTTTTTATCTTCTTGATATTTAAATACATACAAATAAAAATATTTCATAAATTTAAAATAAAATAACATGTATAAACACTTTGTCATCTCTTTATTGTCAATATTTTCCCTATATAAATCCCTTTTTGACGCAAAAAAGGATCCAATAGAAATCTGGAAAAATGCTGTTGAATACCCATGCCTACGAGATAATGCACGCCGTTTACTTTCCTGTTTTGGAAGTACATACAATTGCGAGTCAACATTTTCTTTAATAGCAAAAATTAAAACTAATTTAAGAACCCAAATTACAGATACTTATTTAGAAGATCAATTAAGACTTCGCGTTACGCAGCTTCAGCCAAATATTGAAGTACTTTCAAGCAAGAAACAAATGCAAATATCTCACTAATACTTGAATTACATATTAAATAATGAATAAATAATTTAAAGTTTTTTATTTTTTGTTATTTATATACTTTGTTTAATTATTTACTTTTCATTGAATTAAATTTTTGTTTTGTTTTATTAATTTAATTTTATTAATTTTTGTGTTTATTGAAAATATGTATAAAAAAATTATGAATTTGAAATAAAAAAAATGAATTTAAAATAAAAAAAAAATTGAATTTGAACAGCAATAACTTTACAAAAGTTACATTTATCAGTATTGAAACTTATGTGGCCTCCTTTGTTACTGCTATTTTAAATGTGGCCTCTCAGGGTAAAAAGGTTCCCCACCTCTGGTATATAATATGTTTATTTATATTATACACTCACTTGCAATGAAATGGAATCACCTTCCTTGCGAGTTGTTAAATGTAATTTTAATTTTCAAATATAAATAATGTTATATTAATATTAATTATACCGTATTAAAGCCAATATGTTTTACATCAAAAGTTACCCAGTTAATTCTTAATTATTTGACTTGGAATGAAAAATTAGGAAAAAATGAAAATTTTGGAGTTTGGATATTATACAAATTCATTTTTTAATATTTAGTATTGTCCCCCCTAGCCCTTTTTATTTTAGAAAAAATATTTAAATTTCTAATAAATTACAAAGAAACATACCTACAATGTATCATTAAATTAATGAAAAGGGAGTGATTCCATTTATTTGCTCGTGAGTGTTTTTCACATTTTTTTCCTTCATGAAAAAAATGGTCGGTGAAGATATGGACCCTTTTCCCTTAAACCAGCACATAATTATATTATATATATTATATTAGGAAGCAGGTTATTATTTTTAAATTACCACATATAAATAATCTCAAGACTTGAAAAGATTCATTGGATTTAAAAAGATAATTTTTCTATCTACAACCTATATGGACGCGCAAAAGCGGTCCTATGTAATGGCGGAGGTACTCTGGGTGAATAGTAGTTTCGACCCTTAATTAATATCTCTATGACACCGGTCACATGATCCGAAACAATGCTAATTATAATTTATTTTTTCACATAGTTCAGTTGTTTATTAACAAGAAAACAAGCAACATCGAAACGACCCACGTTGAACCTTTCCACACATATTACTTGAGTTAATCTCATCCATGAATGCTGGAGACCAATTTACAAGTTTTCAAGTGATTTAGTCAATTAATTGTGTTCACTGTCTACGAAGATTTCGTCTAGGAATTTCGTCCAAGCGGTCAATCATCGGATTGCACATAAACCGCTATCATTTTGAAGAACCATTTAGTTGCTATTATCTCTTCCCAAGGATTTCTACCAGCTAGCAGTGAACGTTCGTCCAGAAGTCCTGCACATTACTTAAAGGTCAACGTTTTTCTTTTTTCTAACACATCAATTCGTTTCGTATATATATTCACTCACGCTATTTCTGTTAGGAGAAATACATCAGATTTAACAAGAGTAAAATTTCACTAACATTAAACAGCTCATCTTAATTTATAAGTTTTAAGTACCTTGAATCAAGCAAATACATTTCTTTCCCAATTAAAGTGAACTTGCATCCGTGTTCATATTAAACTAACATTCCATACAACTTATTTATTTAATCTAATATTATTGACTCTCTTTTAAATATGAACTCTTTTGTTTTTTAAACTATGGACTAAATCTATTAAAAAGAATATTTTTAAATAACATTGTAACAAACCAATAATTAGCGATTATTAATTAAGGTAATTAATAAACACACATACAAACCCACACAGACCAATTAAGATAATTGATTCCTATTACTCATGCTATTATTTAACTGTAATTAATTATCTTTCCACAAAGAGTATTATTTGTAATATTATTTTTTATTCAAAAACAAAACAAAGGATTGAATCTAGTTGTAAGAATCTATTTGTTAAGCAAATTAATTCTCTTGTAATTATTTTATCAAATTCAATTCTAACATAACATGATCTTGTAAATATTTGTTGACTGAACAACAACTGATTATTTGCCAATAAAATAATTAAACTTGTTATTTTACAAACTGAATATTTGGCTTTATCATTTCTTGTCCAACTTATTTATTTGTTTAATATTCCAGCACCTTCTTGTGAATAAAAAACCTTTCTGCGTCTAGATCACACAAACTTATGTTTTCTCCTTATAACTAACTTTACTTGCAACTAACTAACTTTTCAATCGTACATACAGTAAAAGTTTGTATCTGGTTGACCGACTGTGAGACGGAGTCACAAAACTGGCAAATTAATTTTTGTTTCTCTTTTTTTCAAATTTTGTAGATTTTTTCAAGCACTATCGCAGTTGGCCGTTCCACTATATCTGAATTTCTTTTTTTATTATTTAACTAGATATAAAATTGTTTCTAATTTTAATTTGTATATCACTATCATGAACAATTCTATTCCTATTTCTTTCTCTTATAAATTAATTTTTTGTATGCTACATCTAGAGATTAAATTCGATTTTTTAATACAAGGCTCCACCGTAAAAAAATTAGCCGATGTCTGTTGAACCAAACCAAAATTTTTTTACAGCAATCTTGAAATTTTAAATTCTTTAAATTAAAAAAATTATAAAATATAATTGTGTTCATCAGCGGCTTTTTCGGCGGTCCAATCCTGGTGCTAGCAAATTGACCACTAAAAAACTCGTTTTCAAAATTCACCGCCGTGTCGAATGGAAAAATAGATGGAGCTGTGTACCTCGATTTTTTGAGGCACTATTTTCTATCTTCTCTCTTGCTTTTCTTCTAAGCTTATGATCAAAAATGTTAAACTCACTTCTTATTTTGATGTCGTTCGCTAGGAATGGTCACCTAGCTCTTGTGATAGCGTGAGTAAAATTTTAATTATATCAATCAATTATTGATCCCTTTTCTTATCTATTCTGTCTGCCTCACAAATAGCCCTGGCAAAGTGGAAAATTGTTAAATTTTACTGAAATCGCCGCTTGTTTCTCTCCTGACCAGATAAAAGTTTTTTATCTTCATCTCTGAATTATGTTTCTAGATATTTGCATATCCTTAATTAATTGAATTTACTGACCAATTTATTTTGTTTCTCTCCTGACCAGATGATTTAGAATCAGGAAAACCCTCTTTGCACATATGTTTGTGATACCTTGAAGCAACAAAAAACCCCTTTTAATTTGAACCTACGCAGAGAGCGTCTAGTATGAATTATTGAGAGTGCTCAAAATTCATGTTAATAGCAGATAGATCGTAAGCATATATTTATTTATTTTTTCATCAATTGAGATTGATATTGTTTTTTTCTATTTGTTTATTTGATTTACAACCAAATAGAAAAAATATTAAATTGTGTTGCACGCTTCGATCACCTGGATATATATTTAGCAATTTGTGCTAAAAACGCGATTGGCGTTAATTAATTAATTATAATATTCTTATGTTAATTTGTATATAATTGATTTATATATAAACTTTACTTTATTTTGTGAATATTTGTATTTTTTCAAATAGCTGAATTTTAACATTCAATTTTCAAACCTTTTATCTGTATTTATATAGTTTTAAGTTAGTCCTAACATCACTTGTATTCAATTTTAAAGTTCATATTTTATAATCCAAAATTTATATTAAATTATAATAAACCTACTTACAGTCCATTTTTTATCTATAATTAATTTTTTATTTTATTAATATTTAAATTAATATTCCACGCTGTTACAAGCGGCACCAAAGCCTTCTAGCATTTATCTGAATAGAAAGATGTGGCCATTCTACTATTTCGCTTTTATAGTCCAGGCATTCCAAATCAAAGTTATTAGATAAAAAAGTTTTATTTTGGACTTTAGCTGTGCAAAATTGAACGAAATGAAATTTCAAACAAAAAGAACCAAGGATAGCTAATTGCTTCTGTCAGAACAAACGGCCCGGTGACGTCAGAGCAGGCGAGCGAGTCAAAGTGAGCACCCCTTGATTCCAAACCACCTAGTTTCAAACTTATTACTATTAATACGATATAAAACTTAAAATCCATAACAACTATGCCTGCGTACAATTTATTTATAAAATTAATTGTGTCGCTAATAATGTAAGATATAATTTTATAATTAACAACTTTGGATTTTTTGTAAAAAAATTTTTATTGTATTTTTACATGTGTGCTCTATCGCTTTTTTCAGCTCTTAGGAACTGATGAGGGAATTATTTAATTAAAGCCGAAACGTTTCCCATAATTGGGAGTTTTTTATTCAGCAGAGGCTACCCATCGGCTGAATCCCTCTCCATTACTTAATTATAAAACTTAATCTTTTCAGGATAATCATTTTTTTTTATCTTATATAATAATTAAAATATTAAAGTAAAGGAATATAATATGATGGGTATTTTTTTTTAAATATTAAAAATGAAAAATAAAAATATTTTAATTAATATTTTTTTATCAATTTTATTATTGATTTATGGTATATTTTTTAACAAATACAAATAATAATACTAAATAGATTACACAATGTCTTGCTAATATACAAACTATTTACATTACGATACAAAATACACAACAGTGAGTATATAAATAAGTGGGACCGGATAGACGACACCAATGGATTGCACGAGACCTATAGCTTATCTATCCTTACTCCTCGAGATTCGTCATCTAAAAGGGACAAATGCATCGCTTCCTGTCGATTTCCAGTCCAAAGAGGTAGACAGTTATCTATTAAAGATATTGCAAAAAGATCCATAATCACAAGTTTCGTTAGACACTTTTAGAAAATTTTTGTTCGTTGAGAAAATTAAAGAACAGACCACTAAATGTACATTGGTGTTTCATCCCTTGCAGGAGAGAGATAGAGGAGTAACCTACATAATGATTCTTAAGTTAGTATTGTAAGAATATTGTACAGAGTAAATTCTAAGAGACGTTATCACCAAAGAGAAAAACTGAAAATATTTGCAATCATAGTACAATACATGGATTTGAAATAATTTTGTAAAATATTGTTTTTTTTTTTTATAAAATATCTTTAACCACTATACTGATACAATATAGAACAATATATATTTATATATGTTTATTGATTAATGTCTAATATAAAAAGTGTTTATTTATTTTATTTTAAATCCAGAGATGACTTCTTGCTCATATTTTCTGTTTTTCGAAACTTGAATAATTTTTCAAAATATTTCATTATATTTATGACCCTGATTTTATGTTTCTTTGATTTTTTTTAATATAGAAATGGTTATGAATGAATTTGTTGATGGTTATTTATAAATAATATAATATATATTTCTATGTATATAATTTATTTAATTAAATATTTTTGATTTCTCATTTGTAATATTTTCATTCGAAAGCTATGAATTAGTTCAATACCAGAGGAGAAAATTGTCAAATCTTGCAATTGTATTTTTCCCTATAAATAAATAAAAATATAAAACAATTGCTTTTCTGGTATAGAACTAAAAGTCTCTATGATTCTGAAGGTAGTTTTAACAAATCTAGAAAATATAGTCGACAGACAATAGAAACTTCGAAACTCGAATGAATATTTCTTATATATTTTATTATTTCTATTAAAATGAGCCTCTTTATATAAGTAGTTCAATCTTTTAGTTTTTGCAAATATTTTCATCATTATATAGTAATTATCACAAACAGAGAAGACGCTGCTCCTCGTGACTTAGGCCAGTGCATCAATTCGAAGCACAAACTTTGGAAGCCTGACAGATCCGGGATAATCAATATATAATTCGGTCAGTTTTATTATTTAAAAAATACAACAAAAAATTGAAAAAAAAAAATCAATGCCTATTATACTGATCAAAAAATATTAATGAATGAACAAACTGGTTAAAATATTTTTAATATTTTTATATTAAGTAAAAATTTTGATTTACATGAACAATTTCTTTTGTTTTCGATGTTATATTACAAAAAATAAAAACAATTTAGCACCGGAAAAAGATTATTTGCTGCCCGGGTCTAGACGGGTTGTGCACTGTATTCTTTTCTTTTCTCGATACCCTGCAAGACTACAAGGACGGGATTTCTTTTCTTTCTTTTAATTTTTAATTTTTTTTTTTTTGCATTTAGTGTTTGATTTTTAAAATTATATTTTAAGAGCCTTGGGCTCTAGGTGGTGGTGGAGGTGGTATTTGGAGAATTGCAGGTTACAGAGGTAGCTGCTGCAGCCGAAGAAAGGTGAAAGTGAAGAGCAACGGCTGCTTCTGAAGCAGAAGGAACTCCGGAATTGGAAGAATCCGAAGAAATGGAGGAAGGCGTGAGAGGAGTAGTCACTTCTGCGCTATCGAGGAAATCGAAGCTGGCCACTGCCTCTCTTTCTTTGTCTCCATATCGGACGAAGAAATCGCCCCGGCCTATAATACTTGGCCTCGGCTGTGTCGATGGGCACCGGAGGACAGCAGGGCCGATTGCTGAGACATTTCGAGTCGCAGAGGCTATTATAAAAAAGAATTTAATTTCGCGTGAGATCAAGTAACAATCATCTCAAAAAAATTTAAAAGTAATACTTAAACAATTTTTTTTCAATGTCTGAAATTAAATCAATTGAGTGGATATTGATGAGGCAGTCCAAAAAAAGAAGAAGATAATTTATACTATCTTTTTATTCATAAACCGACGTTTCGGAGGATATTCCCTTCTTCTTTAGGGTTTTGAAAAGCCAGTGAAGGAAATCCAATGCGACATTCCCCTCTCTGTCTCCTCTTTCAGTGGCAGTAACAATAATATATCGTATTTCATTCTCAGTAGAATTATAGTGTATGGTATATTAAGTACACTATAATTCTGGTGGAAATGAAATACGATATATTATTGTTACTGTTACTGAAAGAGGAGACAGAGAGGGGAATGTCGCATTGGATTTCCTTCACTGACTTTTCAAAATCCTGAAGAAGGAGGGAATAGCCTCCGAAACGTCGGTTTATGAATAAAAAGATAGTATAAATTATCTTCTTTTTTTGGACTGCCTCATCAATATCCACTCAATTTCACTTATCAGTCTGTATCCAAAAATCACTTCAATCTTATTAAAATCAATATTAATTTAAGAGAAGATTATGTTTTGGTATTATTCAAATGATTAAATAATTGAACCATATTTTTTCCAAATTAAGACTTTTTCATTTTAGAAATTTTGATAGAAATTTTACATCATATCATAAGCTTAATAAAAAATTAATATTTTCTATAAATTAAATCAGTTCTTTTGTTATTAAGCATTTATCATATATACACTTTAAATAGAAAATTTTGTCAAAAAAATCTCTCTTAATTATTTCATCCCGCCCATTCGACTTACAATTAAACAGATAGTTGAATAATTATATTATTTATGTTAGTTAGTCTTTTCTATTTTAATTAAAGTGTGATATGCCAAAAACAAATATTTTCTTAATTAAATATATATATACATTTATTTGATACTAAGATTAGAATTTTTTCACACTATTTTATATTAATCTTATGAAAATATGTTGAATAGACATAATTTTAATAAAATGAATAAATGAACAATTAATTGATTTGGAAGGTTTTTTAAGTTTAGACCACTCAATCTATAAATAGAAGTGAATTTCAATTAAATAAAATAAAATTCAAATATTTTTAATATAATACATATTATATATAATTATTTCATTTAAAAACTTGTATTAAGTACACAACATTTCATTCCTAGTTGTATGTCTACTTGGGTTGGTTGCGCTTTCCCTTTGCTTAAGAGGGTTCGTGATTATCATTTTAATAAGAAAATTCTCAAATTTTTACCATCGAAACATTGATGCATTAAATATTTATTCCCGGAATTTGAAGTTGATCGTCTGTCATATTACCGAGAAATAAATTATTGAAAATTGTCCTTTTAACATGGAAGTAAATGGACCGAGCTTTTAAAAGGGCTATAACTTCTATAATTATTATACCATTTTCAACAAATATATACAGATCAATAATTCAACTTATATGAATCGAATGTACATTTTACAATAGATTTGACAGTCTAGTTAATTAGTTATTCATAAATGTAAAAAATAAAAAATTTTATTTTCAGCCAACAGAATACAACAAAAGCACTAGTGTAGAATTCCAACTCTATTTCTTGAAATCGTTTTTGTGTTAAATAAATGTTTTTATAATGAGAAAAAATTTATCTCAATATTCTTTTTATTAATATTATCAAAACAAAGATTTTTATTCGAAATTAATCTCATTATTAACCATTTTTTTATTAAAAAATTTAGTAGGCAAACGTTATCACTCTGCAAAAATGCAAAATATTTTTTCGAAGATCAACCAGATAGATAAGTTGTCCCGAACCTCCTTAAGACTGTGCCTTCCCACCCACTCAGGTTTCTTGTTTTCATTATGTGCAATTTTATTGTTATGAAACTTACTTTTTATAAATCTTAAAAAGTGCATTATTTATTCTTTGCTTATGCTTAAATAAAAAAATTGTAAAAACAGTTTGAAAAAATACACTTAGTTAATTATTTAACTAAGTGAATATAAATTAATATTTCAAAGAGTTTTCAACGTTTTATGTTTTATCCCTGCACAGTTGCGGTGGGTCCTTAACTATGCCCCCGTATAGTCACTCAGTGTGTGAATATACCTATGTTGCAGAAATAATTCACGGCTGTAAACACAGCTTCTGGTCGAAATGCATGGATTTGTTCTCGTTCCACGTATTTAGACACGATGATAAGCTGAATGATATGGATGATTTCTGTTTTATCTATCAACACTTTATACATAGAGATTACGTTAGAAAATGTTAATTATTTTCTATTTACAAAATGCGAGGTCGAAACTGAAAAAAACATTTAATATCAAAAAACTGTCTACATCCCAAATCAATTTAAAAGTTCAGCATTACATTTTTAACTTCAAAATGCTTGACTTATTTTAAAGAAAATATTCAAAAACCAAAGTAAAAAAGTTAAAAAATCAATTTAACACGCCCAAGTTTTTTCAAATGGGTCATTATTATCATTGGCATATTTAATTAAGAAAAAATTAACTTGTAATGGAGTATCCTTTTCTATAATTCATATAACAAGAAAACAATTCTAATTTTAAGAAATTAAATTAAAAATTAATAGTAATGGAGAATAGGGCTGAGATCATATTTTTCTATTTTATTTTTAATCCCAAAAAGAAAATATTTTAAATAAAAATTATTTTTTTTTGTCCATGAAAAATTAAAAAATTCGCTAAAGGGTGTTTAATGGAAAATCCATCTCAAGACGGATATGTTCTATGAAAACATTTCAAGGGGAGATTAGCACCTTTCTTCTGGCGCCGGAAGCGATGCAGTCGGTGTAGATGGTGGTAGTCAGAGGGATCATCTCCGCTTTCGCTGCTGCTGCTGCTACTTCCACTGGTGGCACTTGCGGTTGCGCTACTTCCGCTTGACGCAAGCATCACGTCCAGGAGATTGGCTCGCGCCTGTACAAATTTTATTCAATTCTCCAATTAAATAAAGTAGGAAACATTTAAATATTTATATTTTGCTTATTCAAAGCTACACTTTCATGATAATAATGAAATAAGAAACAAGAAAGCCGGGAATCAGATTTCAATTATTTTTCTTTCTCATGCTAATAGATCAAGATCCCAGCGACCCCAGACCTATGTCAAAGTATAAAGCCTAAGATTTTACAAAGGATGTAAACAAGCTACAAAACAACAACCTACTCATTTGTCTTATTATTTAGTTTTACTAGATACCTTCTAGACTAAAATGACGAAAAGTTTTCAATATTTTTCTTCCAAAGTAAAAGTGGGGGGTTTAAGTTCCTTTAAATTTGCCCCCATTACGTCTGAGGATATGGGGCGCCCCTTTTCATCGTTTAAATCAATTTTAAGTGACCGTAGCCATAATAACTTGAAGATAATTTAGAAAAATACTTGTAAACATAAATTATTCACAAATTGAATTAAATTTTAATTATTTTTAAAATCCTTTGTTAATTTTTTTTTTTAATGGCCTTCGGGAACTATAGCCCATTTTGGCCAGTGAGTGTTGGTTGTCTAAATTATTGAAGGGATCAGATTATAGCCGGTCAAATATTTGCATTATTTTATTAGTTTATTATTTGTAAACGTACATATTTGACACTTGGTGTCTATAGGTTACTTTATCAAGTTATTTATTTCATAGCACTCCTTCAAATATATACTTTTTGTCTTCAAATTTAATTTTTTAGTGCATAAAAAAAATTTATTTTGTCATTTTTTACTCCATATTTTGCATATTTCACCGTCTTCTGCATATTTCAGCATTTTTAACTGCTTATTTTATGGCATATTTTGGCTGTTTTTACTGCATACAAATCCTGTCTCTACTTATAACCTACTATAGTACCCACCCAGAGAAAAAATCTTAGGCTTTATACTTTGACGTAGGTCTGGGGTCTTGGTCTATAAGGTTACACTGGATAAGGTACGAAAATTTATTCTTACGAGCTCGTGTGAAATATTTCTTTTGAATTAGTACGAATAGAGTGTTTACATTGAATGCGAAAGTGGTAGTGGTTCAGTATACAATTTTTCTCTTTCAAAGATGGATCTACTTGGTGAGATTGAATATCAATCGGTTACTCCGGTCATAAGATTTCTTTTGTTGGAAAATTTGAACAAACGGATATGGGTTCATAAATATTTGGCATCAAGAAGTGAAAATGGGGAATTTGAGAGGTCATATGAAGAGCTTAGACAAAATGATCAAAGTTCTTTGAATATACACGTATGACATCTGTTGAGATGAAAGCTCGAGAACACTCAAACTTTCGAGAGTGCATTTCTCCAGAGCACAAATTGATTGTAAATTACACCTGGTTGAATGTGCTTTTGCACACATTTCGGACGCAAGTTGATGAGAGACAATATATTTGTTTACTTCTGAAAAGTTCGTATGAACTCTTACAAAGTCGTAAGAATAAATTTTCGTACGAATTCTTATCCAGTGTAACCTTAGGCTTATAATACTAATAATATGCATACAATTTTAAACTATTTAAGGGAAGGAGGAATTTTCTCCACCGTACCGTTTAATTAAAAAAACTTAAATAAAAACTGAATTGATCAATATAATCAAATGCATTTAATAAATAAATAGAAATCTTAGTTTATTTTCAGCTCAGTTGAGGGCAGTTTACTTATTCGTATACTAGGTAGGTTTAGTTCAGCTCGAAAGAGCAACTTAGTTTTTCTTTTGCTTACTTTTAGTTGGGAGCTTCATGCGTTAATAAAAGAAAGCAATTGAAAAAAAAGATGTTCCGTTTTTCTAATAGAACCTAAAAAAACAACAACTTTGAAAACAATCTAAGATAGTAATCTCGTTGAAATGCATATTTTCTATATACAGTCGACTCTCGATAATTCGAACTCTTCAGCTATTAACTTCGGTAAATCCAAAAAATGCTGTGTATTGCTCGATAGCTCGAAATCCTTTTCGTAACAGGTGGGGGAGAGAGCGTTCTATAATTCGAACTAGGCCACTTCACCTCTTTATAATTCGAATTTTTCCTAGCAATGTTTACTCGATTTTAGCGTAATGTTTACCTCCTTTCAGCTCAGCATAACTTCCCAATAACATATTTTATATGTAATTTTTTGTTCTTTTTTGTCGTTTTCATTATTTTTACTTTTTTACTTGAGGCTATATATAAAATATATATAAGCTCATACATATTTTCAAAAATATAATAAAAACTCTTAATAATTCGATTTTTTTTTCTTTCCTTTTCATAATTCAAACTTCTTGATAATTCGAAGTCTCGATAATTCGCATTTTTCTTTTAGTCCCTTGGATATCGAATTATCGAGAGTCGACTGTATTATTATTATTATTTTTTTTTAATTAAACGGTAAGGTGAAGAAAGTTTCTCCTCACTTTAAATTGTTCAGGATATTATGCCGATTATCAAATTATCAAAAGGAAAATAATTTAAGTCAATCGATTACCGGCCCTAAAAGGTAGCCGCCGCCCTGATGCGAAGCCCCCCCCCCCCTATATATTTTTAGATATAATAGGGGCTAATTTTCGGGTAAGTAATACACATAATAAAAATATAATATTGTTATTAATAATTTAATTTAATATAAATCTTTATAGAGTAGGTATGTAAAATTAATTGCATATAACACACCTTAAGTACTAAGTAGTATACATAAAACAAAATGGATTTACTCTTATACTATATTTTATTTTAAAAAATAATTTTGTAAGGCGCCTCTTTTTTTACTGGTCCCCTGATGCTGTGCATCACTTGCTTCGAACCTTGGGCCGGCCCTGGAAGTACCTCAACGTAACCAGACCCCAGGTTTTTATATTAAAAAATAAATAATAAATATAATTTTTATGATAATCTTATGAAACTATTATATTATTTTTTCTCATTTCATCAGATAAAATAAATAAATACAATATTTCATTTTTTATCAACATATTTGTTTAAAATAAAATTCACTTTTACAAAAACAAAACAAATATAAGATAGTATTAAATTCTTTAAAGTAATAAACACAATTTTTTATAGAGAAAAAAAATATGAATTCTTTGAGTGAATCTTGTATTAAATACCTGCTATCTTAGCGACATATCTTAAGCGTCGCTGCATATAGCCAAACAATTTTTAACTGTTTTTGAATTAATTGAGTTTTTATTATTTAAAATTTTGATTATTACTCAAATTAATATTTTTTCCAAAAAAAAAAAAATGAAAAAATAAATTATTTTGAGATTGGAAAAATCAAAATTGAATCTGCTCTAGATCAGTTTAATGAATAGATAAGAAGGTGCATTCTAATATTTGGTCGAAAATTCTACTTTATAAATATTGATTGATTTGACCAATATATGTCCCGTTGAAACCTAAATGATTGATTGGTCGGTACGCCCGGCGAAACTTTTAAAATTAAATTTAAAAAGTGGAATAAAAAGAATTATTTATGAAAATAATTTAGTTTTTAAGGTCTTATTTTCTTTGATATTAGTTGAAATATTTTTATATTGCATTATGAGAGGGATTGTTTCTGCTTTAAAAAGAATTATGATGGCTTATTCATGAAATAATTAATTGTATTTATTACTTTGACGAAATATAAACTGAAATTAATTTAAATTCACCTTAGGGTCAGTGAAATCTATATCTCTTTCTACATGCACCCATCCGGTAGGACAACAGCAGGCAAAATCAAGTCTTGATGTATCATCACTGGAAGCTCCTGTGGCATTATTTGTAGAGGAAGCGGCGTCCTCGCCTTGCTGGATCATTCGATTTAATTCATCGATGACATCTTTACTTGTTGCTCGTTCGGGAAAAGCTAGACTAGGGCGAACAGTATCAGGCGTAGAGGCACTAGAAGTCAGTGACCCGCTCATCGCCGCCTGAAACTGATTATAATTTTTTATTAAGTTCTCATTTTTATATTAGGAATTTATTAATGATATTTTCATTTTCACATTAATATAGCTACTTCTATTTAAGATTATCGAAGACTTTTGAAATAATTTAAATCAAATCATATATACAGTGGTTTGAATATAAATTAATGATTTTAGTTTATTACCTCAGGCTCTTCTTCCTCAGGTACAGTGACTAATACTCGACATCTTGTAACTGAAGACGTTTCTTCAGAATTAGATGAGTTTATAGAGTTTTGTTCAGCTTCTCTAGTCTCTTGTGGTGTTTCTTTACGATTCGATCCAGTATCGATTTCATTTTCCGCTATAGGTATATTATCTCTATTTTCATCCCTTGTACTGAGTGAAGATGGAGGTGAAGACAATGAAGGTATTTCTAAATTGTCATCAAGATCATCTACATCATGAGATTTTTCCTCTTCAGGCGATGAATCTGGATCAATAATAAAGTCTGAAGTTGTAGCATGAGCTTCTTGAGAAGGCCATGAGGTCGGCTCAGGTGCATCGCGAATTTCCACTTGTACTATAGGAAAAGTCCTTGAAAGATCTTCTTCTCTTGTTGCACAATACTGTTGTTGTTCTGCAATAAATGTAAGAACATTTTGTAATGCTTGCTCACGATCGTCACATCCCACACTTCCACCGCATATTGAAGAGGTAGAAGCCAAACTTTTCGTGCTTTCAAATTTTACTAATCGATAAAAATCACGTGTAAAATCAGTTCCAACAATTGGACCTTCAGGTTCATCACTACATCCACTCAATGCACCAGAGGATCTTTTTGAAGAACAACATAATTCTTCAGATGACCATGAATTTCCTGGAGAAATCATGCATGACAATTCACATCCTCTGCCATATGGCCAATTTGGTTTTTCCTCTATTTCTTGTTCTAAATAACTCGCGTTATTCCATAAACACTCACTTGAATCTTCTTCAAGATCAACTGAAGTAACATGTTCATGAATAGCAGGTAATGGCACAATTCCAGGAGTAATTGGGGGAGGTTCCAGTGCAGGTATTCTCCTCCAGCTGTTATCATGTTCATCTTGCATAGACCAATCTTCTAATTCAGCTTGATCATATTCAGCTCTATGCTGATTTTGAAGAGCAGATCTAGATTCATCCAGTCTTAACCAATGTTGTACATAGTCAGCATCCCACCATGATCCATCGACTAGTGCTGAACTCCATGATTCTGTATCTTCGTCTTCTACAGTTGTTGAATAGTCTTGTAACACGTTAGTTAAACGTGTAGTTCCTTTTGAACGGCGCAATCGGGGCGGTTTGTCGGGAGTGTTAGCATCAAAAACTAATACGGACGGAGAAGACGAAGTTGCGCTAGATAATGAAAATGTTGAGCTTATTGGCAGCATTGAGCTTGGACCAGGAGAAAATTTTAAACATAAATGAGAATCTGAAAAACTCCGCATTATATGCTGAAATGGAAGAAGATCACGCGCAGGTGGGAAACTATGCCGTGGATTTCCAAATCCCAATGCTATTCCGAGTGGTATATAAAGAACATCAGGATCATCTCGAAGTGCCATTAATCGTGAACTACATGGAACTAGCATATCTGCAGCTTCTTCTTTCAGATCTTCAAGAACACACCGTCTTCGAAAAGACGCATCAGTCAAAGTCGAGTTGGGCGGTTGTCCTTCACATTGAACGTCACTCGACATTGTTGAATAGCCTTCATCACGATTCCCACTCTCTGGACTTTCACTTCCTTCCTCTACTACTGGCGCTGCGGCTGGTACAGAGGCTGAAGTTTGTGAAGTATTTGTAGAAGCGTTATGCCGATATGTACATCTTGATGCGTTTGTTGGAACTGGAGCCATTGTAGGACTCACTTGAAGACTAAGAGTGGTTGGACGTTGGATTGGGAGCCAGAGAAGTGCAGATGGTTCTCTCTAAAAACATAAAAGTTGAAATTAGTTATACATTTAAAAAATTAAATAATTATAATTATTTTATATCATTATTAATAGAAATCAAAAGTAATGGTGCAATTTAAGAAATAAATCTCTGGATTAGCAAAAAGTATAAGGTATTTGTGATTTGTTAAGTAATTCATGAATATTAATTTTATATTACCGATATGAATTATTGATTTTGGGCATTGGTCAATGTTTTAAAAATAATCTTAATTATATACAATTTTGAGATGAAAAAAATTGTTTTGTATTAGAGTTAATTAAGGCTTATTATTTTATTTTAACTTAATTTATCTAAAGTATGATTTGGTTTAAGGTATAATTTTCTCTTGAAATTATATATATATATATATATATATATATATATTATATATTTGTTTACCCGGGGTGAATGTAGGGCAGCTTCTGCAGTAGGAACCAAAAGTGCTGCGAGGGCCGCTTTTTGCGCTTCCAGTTCTTTTACTTTTCTTTCCAGTCGACTAATTTCTTCACGAAGACCCTGAAAGATTAATAAAAATTAAGAAAATTCTTGAGTATTTAATAATGTATAATACGATATGATCAAATGAAATTGTAAATATTTTATAATGTTTAACATAAAACTTTTCGTGTATTTTAAAGAGTGGGTAAAGTTTGATAAAATTCTTAATTACACTTAGATACATAAAAAGAATTTTTAAGTAGGTATTTATTAATTGATAGAAAATGTAGGAAATAAAGAAATCAAATTGATAGACGGAAATCTCTAGAGTTGAATTAACAATGTTTTTTTGATTATAAACCACTAAGCTAATTAAACAAAAAGTTTAATTTATTTAAACTAAAACAGCTCCAATTAATAATTTTTAAACATTAAATTAAAATAAAATTAAACGAACAAGTGAAAAATTTAGAAAAATTTTCAAAGGCTTGAGCTAGAAACATTATTAATAGGAACTTGTGTGGGAAATTTCAGCTTATTAACTTGTATATCTTTCGAGAATTTCGTATATAAAAATGAGATTTATTCTTATTTTCCAAATCAAGAATCCCAAAATATATAAACACTTGTGATTTGGAAGAATGGACTTTCTACTACATATCGTTGTTGAATCAACGTGTATCGGAATCCAGAGAAAGAAAAAAAATCTTGAATAAAAATTATTTTTCTTCAAATTTCAGACATTTATAAAAATAAGTAAAAATCTATTTTATGAATAATCCAGCTGCCTTCGGCGGGCTTTGCAGCTGGCTCGCGGTGCGCAAACCGTCGCTCAACATCACTCCGCAAGACAGAGTCCAATTATTGTGAACGACTGCCCTTGTGGAACATTCCAGAATGTTCCCGAAGTTTCTAGAAACTTCCAGAAAGTCTACGATAGATAGAGTACACAGGGGGCGGAGCCATAATTGGACGAAACAGGACAAACCAAGTGAGTCCTTACTGCTTTATTATAAATTATTGATTATTGATTGATTTAACACTTCAACCGCTCTGAGGGTTTTTCAAGAAATAATAATAATAATAATCTTAGTATAATAATCATTAAATATGTGTAGAGCATGGATTATTTTTGAAACTGATTCAAAATAACATTTAGAAATAATTATTATAAAATGTCTGTAGCGACAATCAGCTGACAGGGGAATTAATCAATCTCTCATTTAATGATTACAGCCTTGTTTAATGATCCCGTAACCATTCCGATGAGGAATTGAATCTAGGATGGGAATAACGTTTATTGTGCCTTACTAGATATTTGAATTGCGTGAGCCGATTCGTTCTACCTCTTAGTTGGGGACCATTAATTAGTGTCATCAGAATGGGGCATATTCCCAGCTACGGAGGGGCTTCTTATGTATATAGAGTGACGTCTGCATTTTTAATGTCAATAATAAAACAAGTATAGAATAGGAAGGGCGAGATACGAGGGAGAAGGGCGCTCGTTGGCAATCAAAGCCCTACTATCAACCAACACATTTAATTAGAAACAGAGCCAATAGGCAAATGCACTGTATATACCTACAGACCAGTTACAGAGTGAGGGGGTTTGAACTGGAAATTTCAAAAGGGAACGGAAAAGCGAGCGAATGAACACGTATAAATTCGTATAGGTGGAATAGTATTAGGAAGAGTATTAAAATAATCAAAAGCAAGAAAGTGACTAATTAGATTGACTCATAAAAAGCAATCTAAGGCCAATTAAAAGAGAGCACGAATATTGGCTACAAGGGGAAGAATTTTTTTTATAATTAAAAATAAATAGCCTAAAGTGTTTCCAAACATATCAATAAATGATTTTCAAAAGAACTATCACTTATTAGATTTGCTAAGCTTGAATTTTTGGTAACATACCACCGTGCTAATCAAATATCACGATAACAAGAAGAACGCTGCCCGGTAGGTAATTAATCAAATATATTTTAAGATTAGAATCATTTTTCATTTTACATTAAAATTTTATATTAAATTTATTTTTCGAGATGACATTAAAACAAATTTATGAATATATAAATTTATATAGTATTATAAATGAATTTTTTCATTAGAATTTTTTTATTACTTCGATTAAATGTAAATTGGAAAGTAAATGGAGTAATAGGAAAATATTAGATTGGCCCGGGTATAGATAATTAAACGGAAAAATCCAACGATAGGACAATTAGAGTTTTAATCTGTACAGACTCCGAGGTGCCCCGGGCGGAGGCAACAATTTCACAGTGCCTGGTCAGCTCTTAATTCGAAATCCGGCCCGGCGAACCGATCCAGATAAACAAATTCATCTGTCAGAAACGGTAATCACAAACGGGTTGAATTTTTGTTATGTCAACCTAACAGCGTTGTATTTGACATGCGACCGATGCATTTATGAACAATGGGCATAATTGTTGAAATAAAACGATTCGGGTAATGGAACATGGGAATCAAGAGATAAAGCACAACAGAGCGTTTTATCACCGCCCTCTGGGCTTGGGCTGGTCGTTTTTCTTCCTCATCAAGGGGAGAAGAAATAAGGGTTAAGAGCTACAGAACAGAGCAAAAATGAATTCATCCCACGTTACTTGATCAAAAATTATAAGCTTAAGCAAGAACTTCAGAATATTAACAGCTTCAACTTGAATAAATTTCGATCTTTTTGAAGTGAAACTTCTTTAGCGACGTATCTGTTTGAATTTTTTTGTTAAAATAAAGGGGAAATGACCTAATAGAGGAAAATAAAAGACAAGCCTTGATTTTAAAATAACAATTTAAATTTTCCTAATTTTGAAAATTTTATATATCATACTTAAACAATTAGTGGGTTTTAAAAGAATAATTTAAATTTCCTAATTGTAATAAATTTTATTTGTCATGAGCTATTAATGGGTTTTAAAATTAAAGTTTCACTTCCCCCATGAGCTTATGTGGATGAGCCTGACAATTCTTTTTTTTTAGGCCTCGGATATTAGTCAATTTAGACAAATCCAATGTGATATTTCGTATATAATATGTGTGTGTGGGTATGCTGTGAAAATAAGTATTGTGTTAAAATTATAGCCCATAAAATTTTCGCAGTGAATGGGACTTGAACCCAGGGTTCCTGCCTAGGAGCAGAAATGCTACACTCTCGGCCAAACTGGCCTCATTCAATCATTTTATGAAGGATAAATTTCGAAAAATTTCACAATTATATTATGTACCATAATAAAAGAAATAAAAAATTTTAAGGTATTTTTGTTCACTAAGTATTTTGATGAAAATATCTTGATCCTTTTTTAATTTTTATAACATTTATAACTATTGATCACAAAGGGGTCGGTTTGGGATGGTCTGCATATTCTTGAAGGGTCTCTCTTAATGATTAGTAATGTAGGCCTAGCGTTTTTTAGATTATATTAACGAATTTGAAAAGAACTCACAAAAATACATTTATACTTATATTATACGAAATGCTAATAACCGCCTTAAGTGGATGGAACGATTGGTTATTGGTATAGAACAGCGTTTTTCAATAACAATATTATTAGCATAATATTTATGTCTCAGAAAAGTCTAAGTAATTATTATAATATATTATATAGTGTCTTAAATTAGATTTTGAATTTGTTTTTAAACAGCTTCACACGTTATCTAAAATCGATGGATTGTCCAAGTTCAGAGAAGTTAACTTAATATATAATTAAGGTCGAATAAGTTATGATAGATTCACAAAAAATGTATTCAAAATATCAAAAATGGGGTTTTATAAACGCAATCCAAGGAAGAAAAAAATAAGCAAATTTTAGTTTCATAATTTTGGGCGGAACTTGCACGGTTGATGAAAGATGCATTAAAGAATTTAAAATTGCAAAGAAATTTTTAAAGAATTTAAAAAAGGTGTAAAAATTTTAAATGTCTTCAGAAATAAAATAAATAAATTAAGTTTTAAAATAATAATAATTTGATTACTTTTTAGAGCAGTGTTTCTCAACCTATGTGCCGAGAGAGATTGTCAAACGTGCTGCGAGGCTTTTTGACAAATAATTAAAATTGCATGTGTTTTGTCACTTTAAAATAGTATTTGTAATTAATTTTTTTTTCTATCATACAACTTAAACATTTTTTATATTTAGGTGTGCCGCAAATGATTCCAGATATTTTTAGTGTGCCGTCAACAAAAAAAGGTTGAGAAACACTGGGCTAGAGTATTGAAATTGAATATTGAAATTAATTTTACACATGATTTCTTGTTTATAAAGCTCAGAAACATTCTCGAAATGATTGGACTCGCCTAGCTTCTACGCAGCTTCTATTGTCTCCGCCGAATTAGTTGCCTAAATTCAGGCGCACGTGAAATTCTCAAATGTTTAGATTTTTGGCTCTCTAAGGGCCAGTTGTATGACGGTTGGTAAATTCTTTTTAAACGGTGACAAAAGGTAAAACCTTATAATTCTGACGGGATGGCCACAACTGGTCCTAAGTCAGTGTTTCTCAACTAGTGTGCCGAGAGAGATTGTTAAATGTGCCGCGAACGTTTTTGACAAATAATTAAAATTGCATGGTTTTTGTAACTTTGAAATAGTATTTATAATAACTTTTTTTTGTATTATACAACTTTTACATTTTTTTTATATTTAGGTGTGTCACAAATGATTCCAAATATTTTTAATGTGCCGTCAACCAAAAAAGGTTGAGAAACACTGTTTTAGAGTATGTTCAAAAGTGAAACGGAACCCTAATAGTTTCGAAACATTGTCTGTCTGCCAGAGCACAAAAGCTCGTAAACTATAAATAAGAAACAAATTTGAAATTGATAAATTATGGAAAGTATTTATTTTCATTAAAATCGAAAATCGTATAAAAATTTTAATTTTGGGGAGGGACGAATCTTGGGTGGGATTGGAATTTTTTTTTTTTATTATGGGATGTAAGGTATTTTTATTACGATATCTTTGGTAGAGTTGTTTTTCCCCCTAAATTTAATTGACTCTAAAATGATGGTATGAGAGAGCCATTTTTAGGTGATTTTAGTACCTGATGGGGTTCAGAAGTGGCGTAAATTAAAATTATAAAAAAAATCTACAAATATCAAATAGGAACGAATTTGATATCTCAAGTATTTTGGATGATGTGAAGTACTGAATTCTCGGTATACGAGCCCAAATCGCATTTGGCAGGATTATTTAAATAGTGATTGATGATGGCAAGCCAATTGAATTTTTTTTACATGAATTTTTTTTACATGAATTCTATTATTAAAATGATAAATTAAAATGTAGTCATATTTAATTAATCAATCAATCGGAAGTGTTATAAAGAAATAGACTATTAAATAAAAATTCTATAAAAAAGTGATAAACTTTTTCTTTTAATAATTGTTATTTTCTTATCCTTTTTGATTTTCATATATATATATATATATATATATATGGTAATTATGTATTTAGATGTGAAAAGTGAAAGGGTTGTTTACTGAATAAAAAAATGTTGTTTTTTATATAATTTTATTTATATACGAAAGGCAAGAGGGACCTGAATGGGCGTCATGTGGCTGGTTGGCACTTTACATGCTTTTGTCAATGTTGGTATGTTGGTCGCCTGGGAATTTCGGAATTAAAAATATTAAAAACTCATTTGACCCAAGGGTCAACATTCGACAAGGACAACATGGATGGAGTTTACTCGTAAAACGTTTACGATCGCGCGGTCGCATGTGTGAATGAAATCCCTCATGTGAGATAATATCATCATAAAAAAGAAAAAATACTAAGTTACTAGCCAATTTAAGGTATTGGTGAATTTCCCGAGGTGTGAAATTGCTTTTGAAATTCTTGTAGTCACCTTTTGCGAGAGCAGCGCGCGCACTACTTGATTCGCGACATCATCGAGGCAGCGCTCGTACTGCGCGCGTTGGAGCTCTGCATCCCTGCTGAGGGTCGCGTTGTGCTGCTCTGCAGCATGCAGCCGTGCAGCCAAGCCTGCAGCCGCAAGTGCAGCTGTTGTGAGCGAAGCGTCGCCTGCAGTTCCTACACTCAACAATTCAGCTGGTACACCTCCCTAGAAACAAAAGCACACCTTCATTTAACATATGTACCAGGAGCTCTTCAAGGGACTGGCTGAACATTCCCTTGGAGATGTTGCTCACCGGGTGGAAGAAACAAACAAACAAAAATGGAACGGATTACACAGGCATGCGAAATTTAACTTTGGGAAAATTGTTTGTATTATCGAGTTATATTCTGATTCCTACACCAAAATACAGTAGAAATTGATATTTAAAAAATTCTATCAAATCCAGGGGCGGACCGTGCATTATCGGGGCCCTGGGCTAACACTATTTGGGAGCCTACCTAATTAATCAAACTAATTGCCATTCTGTCAAAAAACTATTTTCTATAATGATGTATACGGTATATGAAAAAAAAATTAGGACAATAAAATATTTTATTTATTTAATATGACTTAGATACACAAACAGCAACTGTAAGACATTATTGCAAAAGAAATTAACAGGTTATGTGTAGTTATGTTATATAAAAACTATAAAGCAACCTTTCTGCATTTCTTCGCTACAAATTCCTTTGTTTGATCATCATATTGTAAGTCCTTTGTTAAATCAAAATTTATGGAAAGAACTGTTAAATGTATTAGATGAAGGAGGGGGTATTAGCTAAAGTTGGATGCGCTCGGTTCAATAGAACACCCTGAATAAAACGTTTCGGCCTCAATTTATTTGGCTATCTTCAGTTAATTGAGAGTTATTCACACAATGAGGTACACATATGTGATTGAATCTAGCCTTGTCAAAATTAAGAATTGTAGCTTCATGTAAATTTATAATGTGCCTGCGCCAAAGGCTCAGAGATGAATGCTCATCTGAATATTCATCTCTGAACCTTTGGCGCAGGCACATTATAAATTTACATGAAGCAACAATTCTAAATTTTGACAAGGCTAGATTCAATCACATAGGTGTACCGCATTGTGTGTATAACTCCCAATTAACTGAAGATGGCCAAATAAATTGAGGCCGAAACGTTTTATTCAGGGTGTTTTATTGAACCCAGCAGATCCAACTTTGGTTGATACCTCCTCCTTCATCTAATATAATTCCATCACAGCCACGAACTCTAACAACAAGAACTGATAAATAATTTAGTCGATTGTGGGGCTGGGGTCTCTTTATATCTACGGGGTCCTGGGCCTTTAGCCGAAGTCCATTTATAGATCCTGCCCTGATCAAATCCCAATTTTTTGGTATATTTTGAAATTATCAATTTTTTCACACTTTTTCATTCCAGGCATAGCGTGTTCAAGGTTAAGAGTAGAGGTAGTTAATTAATGACTAGTTGAATCAAAGAGGACCGGATTGAAGAAGATCACCAACCACTGGACTGAAGACAAAGAATCGCACCTGGGTTCAAAAGAACCAAAATAGAGAAGATTGGAGAGCTTCGTCTAGGGAATATATGTCCATCAGTGAACAAAACAGGTTGTATTACAATGAACAAGAATATGAAGATACTAATGTTCAGATTTAATGCACCGCTCCCCTCTCTGAAAAAATTCTTTTGTGCAAAATAAGTGATTTGCAAATATTCAAATCTCTTCCGGGAGCAAATAGAGAGAAATCGAACCAATTCAATCGCCAACTCTTTTATACCAATGACTTTGACTGAAACTCCTGCTAACTTTTTATCACCCTCCTCTTTTATCCCTAGGATTAATAGTCAATATTAACTGAAAGGTTTCGACATTTTTATATTCAAAAGAAAATAAATACCAAGTTACATTATATGATAGTATGTATATCGAGAAATTTAATCTAATTTATTATCTATATGGTAATATGAATTAAATACTAATTAAAGCGTATTTTTTTCAATAATTACCTATCAATAATTCTGTGTGGCAAAAGGTACATGAATGGACTTGGGTCGGTCAACAGCACCGTATTCTTACCCAACCAAATTTTTTAGTCAATTTTTATAATTTAATCATTGCTCTAAGATCATAATATAGTTTATAAATTTGTATTATGAATTAGTTCAAAGTTTTTAAGAGTTTAGTTTATATATAACTAGATAATAAAATTCCTCAAACGTATCTACTTATTTATTGATTTGGCTTTCAGTATATTTTTAACAATAAACCACTACTTAACTTAATATTATCACCCCTAGGCGCCCCACAAATTTAGGCTTCTGTGACATAATATAACCTTGGAAAACTTAAATTCTGATATAAGTAAAATTATTAATAATTTTTTTATGGGTCATAAACAATATTAATTATTTATTTAAATACTCGTATTATAGTAAAATTATACGAAAATATAATAACATCAATGCAAAAACTAACCACCCAAAATGGGGGGAGGGGGTCAAAAATAAAAATTCTAGCCCTTTAGACCAAAGGGTTTACTCATAGTTTACAAAAAGGATAGAAATCCCAACCAAAACATTCTGAAAAAAAACGGGCCAAGTTTGAAAAAGTAGTGAAATCTAGTGTGTAGCCAAGTTAAATTCGCCAAGAATAATTAAGTTGAGAAAATAGTAGATCTCTCAACTTAATTTATTATTCTTGGTGAATTTAACTTGGCTACACACTAGATTTCACTACTTTTTCAAACTTGGCCCGTTTTTTCACTTTAATTAAGTGACGTAGTGAATAACTCATAGTAAATAATAATTAAGTGGATATTGATGAGGCAGTCCAAAAAAAGAAGTTCATTTATACTATATTTTATTCATAAGCCGACGTTTTGGAGGGTATTCCCTCCTTCTTCAGGATTTTGAAAAGTCAGTGATTTTTTTATAGCCCCCAAAACGTCGGTTTATCGATAAAAGATAGTATAAATTATCTTCTTCTATTTTTGGACTGTCTCATCAATATCACTCAATTCACTTATCAGTTCGTCTCTAAAAATTACTTCAATCTTAGTAAATAATAATTTTCCAAAAAATATTTTTACTTTTCTTTCATTAAAATATGTTTCAACTCGCACCAACACCAGACTCTCTAAAAATTATCAACAAATTTTTTAATTTCCCCATAGGAGTTCAACCCAAAAAATCTTTCAGAATATTAAAGCCGCAACAAGAAAAAATAAAGTAAAAAATGTTAAATTACGATCTTTTCTATTTTCAATGATTATATATAAAATGATATTTTCTCCGCAATAAAATTATTCATTAAAAGAAACTGAAAATGAGGGGCTATTTAAATGGGTGTAATTAATCTCATATGGCGCTGTTTTTGATAGCTTTGGGGGGTAGTAGCTCACCGCTGCGTGGAGAAGAGCAAGCTGGCTGCGAAGGGCTTCATTTTCCTGCGCCAGCTTCGTGACAGTTGTTTGGAACTGGTGAATGCGGCTCTGAAACATATCCAACCAATTCGAATAAGTTAAGGCGTCATCTTTTGCCAATTAAGATTTTTCTCGGAAATCTGTGAATTTATGTGGGGCTGGATCTGAATCTGAAAATGAGATCGGAACTAAAACATTTATTATAATTATCTGCTGGGAAGTTAAGTGCTTTGAAACCTCAGGTAAGTGGGGATCATATTTTAATTAAACCAACTTTCAAGTGAGTGCGAAAAATCTGTTAGAAATGTCTGGGAAGGGGTAAGCGACCCCGGCAGAGCCGAGGGAGATCTTTAGAGGCTGCGACTTAGACGGCCCTGATTCCAGATTTAATTAAATTAATTATCTTGTGCAGTCTGCGAGCTAATTGTCCTCCTACTAATTAGTAAGATGATCGAGAGATCCTCTACAAAGGGCTTCTGACGAAGTATCAATCTCGAGTGAACAAACGGAGAAAATTCTGGAAAAGCAGAAGCCTTTTGGAAAATTTATTCCTTGTATATTTAATTTACGAAAAACGAAATGCATGTGTGCTATAATGGAAAGAATAAGTGGGTTCGCTTTAAAGGGATTTGTGAAATTAAATAATCACTAGGAGTTGTAACAATAATGAAACGGAAGTAAACAGAAATTCAAAGGGAAATGGAATGTATTCCCTTTACGCCAGAATGAATATAAACTAAAATTTATATATTATTTAATCCACTTTCCTATTTCTTTAAATTACTTTTTAATATCATATTCATGATGAATCTTTTGATCTTTTCCTAATAGTAGATAATTATTAATATATTAAAAGGAGACAGAGGCAGGCAAATAAATATAAATGTAATTTGGTGGAGTGGTGGTCTCTAATTAATGAAACATAATTCTCAAACAAAACATTTTAATTGGAATATAGTTTTAACCTTATGTTATTAATTACTTCTAAGGAAAGCGTTGTTGGTTGTAAGTGAAACATAGTAAATAAAAGAATATATATATAAAAAATATATATATATTTTTTTATATATTCTTTTATTTACTTATGTTATTAACTAACATTTAGGAGAATTTCCCTATAAAAGGGTTTATGAAGAAGCATACAAACGTCTTGTTAGTATCAGTGTGTATCAGGATTTCGCGTCTTTTTACATATTCTCAAAAGAATTTACGAAATAACAAGAAGTTGTATGGTTTCTTCATCTATTGACCCCTTGAAACTCTGAAGAAGGAGAGAAGATCTTCAGACACGATGGTTAATAATAAAAAGTTTAAACGACATTCCATTTTTTTTTCATTATTCCGAGTTATCAATTTATCAAATTTCATTTATAAATACCTATTTTATATAATACTAGCTGCGACGTCCGCCTTCGGCCGCCTCCTTGAGCAATGTATATCTTGCAGTAAAAACCCGTTTTTAGTAAGAACGGGTTCTTACTAGTTAAAACGCAGTTCACTGAATACCTTTGTTGCAACTAGACTTTACTGATGTTTGTAGAGTTTGGTTCAAAGGTCTAGAACTTCATTTTTGACCTTCCGTCTCATTTTGGGTGTTTATTTTCAAAAGATTTTAAACGAAAATGTCAAAAATTACATCCTATACAACTTTGCTTCTAATTTTTGACATTTTTGTTTAAAAATCTTTGAAAACAAATACCCAAAATGAGGCCGAAGGTCAAAAATAAAGGTTCTAGACCTTTGAACCAAACTCAACCAACATGAGTAAACTCTAGTTGCCACCAACGTATTCAGTGAAACGCTTTTTAACTAGTTAGAACCCGTTCTTACTAAAAACGGGTTTTTTTTCTGCTACATATAGACAGACAAGACCTTAATTTTATATATTAAATAGATAGATGAGTTTATATAATGAAACATTAATTAATCGTTTAGAATATGTACTAAAACAAAATGATATATTATTACAAAAAATATTAATTTTTTATTTAAAATTTTAAGTAAGTGAATTATCAAAATAATAATTTTAAAAAATTTCGAGCTAGACCACCACCAGAGTGGAAATTTATTCAAATTTTAAAATTTTAAGGGATCCACGTTTAGATTATCAAATAAAATGTGTAGCATATTTTTTATATGATAGTGGTAAATGCAATTATAATGTATAGTTTTAAAGAGATATAGATAAACATGCAGAAAAAGGAAATTGACGAAATTGTTTTGAGGTTTTTTCTTGAGATATATTCAGTTTTTAATTGTATTTCCGAAAGCTTTTATGTTTCCCTCTGTTCAATGAAGGAAACGATGTTTTCCCTAACACAGTATGGCTGAAGTGTTTATCCTTCAAAGACTTGCAATTTAATAAAACTCTTATTGCAGTGAAGCGAAATTTTAATTTTTTCCACCCCGGTTTGTTTCATTTGATCTGAGGCAATGAATTTCCCTCATTCTCATCTTTGTATGCAAATAGGAACAAGACGTGAAGGTTTAGGCACTGCCACTGTGAGTTTGGTCAGGTCTGCAAGGGAGACAAGACCCTTCGGAAAGTCCCTCTGCCTTATCCTTGGTGGGTGTATGTGTACCCCATGGATTGCAGTTCGGTGACTCCCTAAACAAGGGAGCCAATCTACAGCTCCAGCTGAAGCCGCCCGCCCCAGCCAACCCACTGATTTTTTTCATTTAGCACCAGACTTCAAAATTCGAGGGTGTGAATATACAATACGCTACTTCTAGGCAACATTCTGCCTATGACAGTTATCACTTATCAGAGAGCTGACTTTTTAATAGGAGGCCACCATATTTTATAATCTCTTGAAAATATTTTATTAACAATAAATTACAATAAAAATAAAAAAAATAATCAATTTATTCAAACTCAATACAATTTAAACGATGTTTGAATATCAACCAACACCGCATTTCCCATTTTTTTTAATATTAAATTTGATTAAAATTGGTTAAGTCATTTTCAAGAAATTTAGAAAAAAAAAAATACTGGAATAAACTACTAATGTTTGTAAAAATTTGAATGATTATTCTTTCATGAATTTTCCTTGGGATGAATTTTCCCTGCGATGAATTTACTCAACCAAATAAATAATTCTAAAAAAAGTAAGTACTTGCTTACTGCTGTAGGGAAAAGTACATTAGATTTTACTAAAATTTATCTAACTTTTTTGGGGTTCTCAAGGTACCTAAATAAATAGAATATTAAATTTGGTCAAAATTGGTTAAGCCAAGAAATGTAGAAAAAACTAAAAATATACTGGAATAAAATACTGTAGTAATACACATCCCCACACTAAATGAAAAAATCCTACTTTTTGAGCCCTTTACGAGACCCCATGTAATTTTTGGCAAAATCGTCAGTTCCTTAAATTCACTCTGAATGACTACTATATAATGTGACTTTGGTTGGGACCGTTTCGTAGTCTTTACCTGGTGACCCTTTGAAGTCACGCTTGGCTCGCTTCGGTATGATTGAAGTAATAAAAAGGATAAGAAGGTATTTTTAGGATTGATTAAGCCCTATTCAACAGCACTCAATTCGATGGGGGTGCACGAACGATTTTTCATCTTTACTAAAAACTAATAATTTTAGAGCAACCGAAATAATTTTTATCAAAATTTATTTTAATAAATTTTACATAAATTTTACCGATTTTTAAATCAAAGTTGGTTGGAAATAGTCTTGGTAGACTGGTAACATGAAAACGGAGCATCAAAATAAATGTTTCACAACAGGTTTATCATAACTTTAAATATTTTTGAAGGAGACAATAAAAAAGTGTGTCTTCACTGAAATTATAAATTTTTAATTTATTTATAACGAGACTATAGTTTAGTGAGCTTTGCCCTCTTCATCATTCTATTATAATTGATTCACAGGAATTGATGTGTGAAATTAGTGAAGATGTGTGAAGAGGGCAAAGGCCTCGAAACTAGTCTCGTTATAAATTAATTAAAAATTTATAATTCAAGCAGAAGACACACTCTTTTATTGTCTCCTTCAATTTATAAAAATTCTGCTACCTTCGGCAAAAAGAAACTTTCAATTAAATTTTTTAATTAACACTTATGTCCTTATGTGTGATTTCACTAAAAATTCAAATTTTAATCAAATTATAATTACAAAAATAATTTTATGTTTGCGCAGATGCCTCATTTTTTTGACTTTAATAACCTGTGAATCATCAAAATTACCTACCAAATTTAAAGTTGTTAGCTTTAATAGCTTTAGAAGCTGTGACTGAAAGGACAGACACAGACAATGAAGTCTCAATATTTTCGGTACAGAACTCTACTAATCAGAATTAGCAAAGAGAGTTATAACCATGTAAAATGTGTTAAAATAAAGAATTTATTATTATTTCTTTTATAGGCTATTTCCTATGATTTTGGAATACTTTATAATATATTCATATGTTGTCAAATAGGAATTTATTAATTGAGTTAACTGAATGTAAATTAATATTACTCAATTCTTTTAAATGAAGAAGTAATAAATACTTATAAACTTGATCCTATTTCTTAGATATTCAAACGCACGACAAGTGGTTGTGTTTGCATAGTTTCCAGGGGTTCCCATAAATTTATTGCAACCTAGTCTTGATATCTTTGATGGCTGGATAGTCGGTTTTTTTATTTCTAAAATTTTCAACTTAAGCTGGGTATCAGTTTGGGAGCTTATAGCCAAGTTTTGGTACAAATCGAATTTTCGGGGCCCTAAATATGGGTGAGGAGGTTTCAAAAAATTAAAATTATAAGCTATAAAGTGTAATTTTGTCAGGGATTAAGCCCTTGCTTATAATCTTATAAGAATGTGTAAATATTTCATAGGGTCCCAAAAGAGAGATAGAAGGGTTAACAATAGTCTTCAAATTAAATATTTGAATTATAATCATGTCAATAGATCAAGCGGAGCTACTATGTACATATATTATTAATAATAACGTAAGTATCTATGTTTTTAATTAATTTCAACTTATTTGAGTTTCATCTTTAGTTAAATTTTATTGTTGAATCCCCTACTAAATTTTAGTTAAACGGAATGTTTTCACATTTGTGCTTGTTTAAAGATAATCAATCTTTCACGCAAAACCAACATCTCATTTTATAAATAGATTATTTCCAATGAAGCCCTTGGAAACTAAGCAAAAAGTTAATTTGTAACGCGAAACGATTCCATTAATTTGAAGGAATATCTCTCATTTAAGGCGCCACTTACCACCCCTGGGCGGACCTCTTGAGTTCAAATTGCTGGCAAGAGAATAAGACATTATTCATTTGACTTCTGCAGTCAATAAGGTAATTAACACCACTAGAGCTATACAAGACGAGCTGGCTGTATGTAAAATAGAACCCTATCCGACCCTCGTCTGAAAGGGTGGCTCCACGAATAAAAGGTATATATCGTCGAACGACATGCTCAGCAGCCTTTCTATTATTTTCTTAACAGGGCGTAATAAGCTATATACTTAGAATCTAAATTAAAGACTTGAAGGGAATGAAGTGCGACAACAGGAAAATAATTGTGAAAATGATAATGGATTAATTAGAATTCCTAGAAAAAAGAATAAGGGGTGATAGAAAATTAGAAATATTCAAGGATTGATAGAAGTCAAAGTATTTAAGAATTCGAGTTTTGGATGACTGAAGAAAGAAAGCTTCGGTAAAGTTGAAAGCAGAAGGAAAAATATCAGTTTTTAATTGTCGTACGTTTTTCCTCGATTTATTTCTAATTTGAATTAAAAGATGTGGGTTTCGAAAAAAAAATTTATTGGATTTTTAGAATCAGGATTTTAGCGTAAATGAGACTTAGCGGGGATTATTGACAGTCTCATTTGAACATATGTTAAGGAAATATTAAAAAAAAAGATTATTAAAAATAAATAAATTGACACGTTCTGATGTGACCATCCACTTGACTTTACCATACACTTCTGGTTGAGTTTGGTCCAAGGGCCTAGATTTTAATTTTTTGAATGTAAAAACACCCCCCCCACACACATTTTGGGTGGTTTGTTTTTACATTTTTAGTGTTCTAGGGTCCCACTGATTATGTATAAAAAATTTGGTTGAGTTTGCTCAAATGGCACTTGACTATACCCTGTATAGTAAAGTAAAAAACGAAAGAAAGGAATTGATTATATGATTGTTTTTGCAGATATCAAGACCAAATCTCGTTCATTTTTTTTCTGATTCGTTTCTGACAACAAGTGTAGTAAAAAGTCCTTCCCACAAGTAAAAGTAAATTTGCTTTTTTTTATAAGTGAGAAGTTGAGTAGGTGTAAAATAGCTATCAGACAACATTGAATTTTATCCACTCACTGTTTTGCAAGAAAAGAAAATAAGGCTATTAGCGTCGAGATAACAATTGCTAGATAAGAATACAAACTCATTAGGTCATTTATATAAATTAGGAAAACGGGGGAAATGATCTAACTCGGAGGGTGTCAACTATAGTTGAGCAAGAAGGAAGTTTATAATATAACATCAATCTTAATATTGCAGTTTAAAAGAAGAACAAATCACTTATAGAGCAATGGCAAGTGATTTGGCCAAAATATTAATGTGCCAGATCTGATCGAAAGCCTTTGAAACATTTAAAGGAACTTCCTCTTTTGCGAAAACAAGACGCGCATGCAAGACGGAGTAAAAAGACCATTGTTTTTGTCCTACGTTAGTTTTGCCTGTGCGATCTTGGTTTTATCATGTAAGACGGACTACGTGGAAGGTCCATAAGGCAACTAGACGTTTTTATTTTTTTCAAGCAATGAAGTGATGAATATTCTCAAAATAAGTTAAGTAGATAATTAAAATACTAGTTATGCCTAATCTATTACCTTCGCAAAGAATTAGTTGCAAAAAGTTAAGACATCATTTTGTTGAGGTTTGAACAATGATGTACTGCTCACGAACTAAATATACCTAATCTCTTCGCATTATGTCAATTAACTTGAAAGCAAGAGAAAATCACTAACAAGCGGATTGACTTCAACTTGTGATACTCTGCTGTTTATGTATTGATCCTAAAGTTTCTCTTTTCATGCCCGAAAGCTCTCTAAGCTGGTTTGGGGTGTTTACGCGATCGGTTAACTGTCTTCTAGACCCTTCGGCAACCTTTCGCACCCGCGAACTCTCTTCTTCAGACTCGAGATGAACTTAGTCTGTCAAGTCTGACTGAGTGGTTGACTGCAAGTGGCTGTCGACAACCCTAGGCACTCCACTCCATCACCCAACATTAAGGATTGTGCTTCGTTAAACAAATTAGCTGCTATATATTTATGCACATGCATAGCCAAGGCAATAGGCCCAATGAATAGAGAAGCAGCTGGGGTGTTGTCTTGAGTCCTATTCAACTTGGCATTACAAGTTGAGTATCATCTGTTATTCACTTCCTCTGTTACCCCAACTAATAACTAATTCTCCCTGGAAATTAAATACCACCCCATTTAGAAAGATTTTGGCCTTAATGTACTTTAAACGGTCCAAATGATTTCAATCAATCAAAGGATTTTCTCTGAAACAATTTGTACTTGTTAATTTCACTGATCCGATTAATTATGTCTGAAATATTTTCTAAATTTACGTCTAAGGAGTTTATATATTAAGACGATAAAAGTACCAGCAACTGAGGCTCAGTTTATTAAGCCTTCATAATCCGGGAACTTTAGGAAAAAGTAAAAACGATATATATATATATATATATGTTGCAGTAAAAACCAGTTTTCTTACTAGTTAAAAAGCTTTTCATTGAATACCTTTGTGGCAACTAGAATTTACTGATGTTGGTTGAGTTTGGTTCAAAGACCTAGAATCTTCATTTTTGACCTTCCGCCTCATTTTGGGAGTTTATTTTCTAAAATTTTTAAAAGAAAATGTCAAAAATTAGAAGTAAAGTTGTAGAGGATGTAATTTTTGACATTTTCGTAAAATTTTTTTGAAAATAAACACTCAAAATGAGGCGGAAGGTCAAAAATGAAGATTCTAGACCTTTGGACCAAACTCATCCAACATCAGTAAATTCTAGTTGCCACAAAGGTTTTCAGTGAAACGCGTTTTAACTAGTAAGAACCCGTTCTTACTAAAAACGCGTTTTAACTAGTAAGAACCCGTTCTTACTAAAAACGGGTTTTTACTGCTACATATACATTTATATTAATTTGAAGTGTTACTAACAAGAGAATGGAATATAAAATGGCCGTTTACACGTATTTAAGGTTCTTTTCAATAGAAACCCCAGCCATGTTAAAAATGCAAAGTAGCTATAAAATTTCCTTTGAACGTTATTTATATTTGATCTTGATAAGAGATTCAATTTTCCTTGACTAAAGAAATAATTTACTCGGTGCGAAGACAATTTTGGTACCTTTGGGGAAAAAGTTAAAAGTTGTTTAAAGAATGCCTTTCGAATAAAAGAAGAATTTATTGTTTAAACGAATATAATTAAAATAATTTCGACCCTTTTGTTTAAATAGAGATGAAAAAGATCAGAAGACAGCAAAAGTGAGTGAAAAGAGAGAAGAGTAAGCAGGAGGCGAGATAGCCGAATAAAATTAGCCCGGAAGTACCATTAATATTAAACTCTCTTGTCTTGGGATATGGAAGTTAATGCCCTGCTGCTCAAGTTTGAATGGAGCCTCCTCGTGAGCGATGGCGACGACCACCCTTCCGAGGGTTAACTTAGATTACATTATTAACCCCTCACTGGGTATAATGCGCTTATGCTCTATGAAAAATAAACTCATCTCGCTTCTAATTTGTATTGTATACGTTCTTCCACCCATTCTCGAGCTCACTCCATATTCATTCTCCAACATAACATATGTATCGAGGTGATGTAGTTGTTCCAAGTTCTGATTGCTTGTTCTAGCGGTGTTGTCCAATGTCCAAGTATGCAGATTTGGGGGACGAACGGATTGGGAATTTGGGACATGGATGCATCCTATTAGCA